>JASDQU011178418.1:37190-49162 GCA_032191745.1 Picea mariana
TTTTTCTTCCTTTCTGTAACGAAATAGGCAATCGGCACAAGACAGAGTCGAACTATATGGACCTCATTAATTCCCTTCTAATTAACAAGTTCAGTACTCAAAATCAAACAACAGACTCACTTTGATACAAATCGTCTTTTCGAATAATTTCAGCCAAGAGCGCCTTTTATTTAATAAATAGAAAACTATATTACATAGTTGACCAGGTCTAATATCAAGGGTATCGATTTAATATTTGTACAAAGACGAGCGTTATGCCAGTAATATAAATGGCCCCAGTGATTCCCTCAACAAACCATTTTTCAGAAGTAAAAAACAAACTACTTATAACAGAACTAGTAGAAGTGCACGATTCCCTCCGGATCATTCTAGAACCTGTAGAGTTAGCCCGAGTGATGATGGGTTCGGAACCCGAATATCTTTTGTGCCAAAGGCAGAGGTGGGGACCCAATACTGGGTTAGGTGGAAAAAGATACCTGCAAAGGAAAACAAAACCCTGAAAACTTCAGTCTTTATTTGAGTAATAGGTAACAAAAGAAATAATTTGCAAGAGCAAGGTAAATGTTAACCAACGAGATACTTATCTTTGATGCGCGAGATCGAAAACTTGACCACCACTTGCCTTCCGAATGGATGTCTGATTCGAGGGAGGAAGGCACAGTAAATCTCTGATGGGTCCTCGCATAAACAAGGCACATCATTAGTGACGGAAAAAATCTCATAAAATTCTCTCTTACCAGTAATTAATCAATAGGGAAACCCCTAACTTGTACAAATACACTGTAAGCAAAAGCTGAAACAATAATATAAACATTTTAGAAAGAATTTATTAAAGGAATTAGCTTAAACATTCTTGAACAAAAACTGTAGCGAATACTTATATTCAACATTAAAACAGAGTCGTTACACTATGGTGATGGAGATTAATCACCTCCCATCAAGGTGACAGGAATTTCATTTTAAATTCAAAAGGTTATATGCCATAGGACTCCCAATAAATTGTTCGGGGCATCACAGAAAACAGAAGAAATTAAATCAAACAATAAGGGTAAGAACCAACAGAGGGTCTCATAAATCTATGGAAGGACGACTCCATCCAGCATAAGGAATTTAGTTAAAAAGGTAAATTATTACACTACTCAAACAAAAGGATTCTTTCTTCAGTGAACTACTCACGGGGCCAACATACCTCTTCGAGATTCTTTAAAGAAGTATAAAATAGGAAGTTAAAGCCGAGACCTAAGAAATACACAGCCATTCCTATCATCTAAACCATATACTGTCAAGCAACCTTAACCCTGAAAGACATCGATGAACATTGACAAAGAAGAAAACAACAGGACTGAAAGGACACGACGGTGATTAATAGAGTAACAATTTACTTAATGTTGTCGAGCGATACACCTCCTTACTTATTAAATCGAGGATTTTTCTTAAGGAAGAACTTACCAGAGTTTCAGGTCATGCCATCTATTATTTCCATGGCGCGACCACCCTTTACACTATAGAATTCGCCCCTGAGAAGATGGTATGATACACATAACCTCCATGGAACATTACACCGTTACTTACAAACTTAGCCTCAAAAATAAAAATGCGATATACGGATCCCCTCGTAGAAGAACAAAAACTCAGGAATTACAAACAATGGGTTTACCCAAAAACATAAACGGCGCCTTGTCACCTCAGAATAAATGTGGGGATGTACAGAGGACGGGTAGCCATGTGACGATGACAGGGTCGGCATGACACTTCGGGTACAAATCCAGATGAATTCAATGAGATTAGCAAGGATGTCATTAATGAAGTTGTAGATATTTAACTATTATGATAGTGGACCATCTCTCCCACTTAAGGAATGTCGCAATTTGACACCTTCATAACTCGATGGAAGTTAAAAACATTTTCATACCCCCTATGTTATCTTGAATCAGGAGTTCGATCGCAATTGTCGTCCTCCCACTGGATTTTTGGGTTAATTACTTCACTATGATCAACCACCAGTTCTAAGAATCACTAAATGACTGTGACTGAGTAGTTATGTTAGCTGTCCGGTGGAAAAACTCGACCCCATGACTTTATGGATAGAAATCTAGTTAAGGTTTCCTAGGGTTAAAGTCAACCTATGGACTTGTGCGTGAATAAAAAACCTTATGATAAAGACAATTTTTAGCATGAGTTATAAGACCCCACTTACATACGTAGTCCTATACGCATAAGGGTAAGGAATAAAGGATGAAGGGGATTTGTTATAGCCTTGGGATCCTTCTTGTAACCTTTCTACTCGTGATTAAGTAAGATGATAACTAGGATATCTTGTGGTAAGTTTATCATTAGGAGTTGTAGAAATATTTTTATAAAATATTCTTATAACAAGGTTTTATTACAGAGTTTTTCGTAACCAAGTTGACATTAGAGTTGTATGACTAGTATCTTTTCTTCCACCAAGAAATTTTATCGAAGGCAGATAAATATTTTTTTTTTTTTGGTAAATATAAGGTACATTACACACATAGAACTAACCAATTATAACTGAAAGCTGACAAGTATAAGGTTTTCATGTTAAATTTGAATGTATTAGAAATGTTGATATGCAGGTAATTTCTGAAAGAAAATATTTTTGAGCTAGGTCAACTTGCACTCTTGCTGAGATCTATTGGTTTAACTCATGATTATTGCGTAAATCCATTGAAGTTTCATTAACCTAAACACTACACTAATAATTTGATATATTGCACATGCCACCTATGAAGTTCTTTCTAAAGCGTCAAATTTATTTTCAAGCATTTATCTAAGCATAATGAATTTGATCTAATGAATGGACTTTGATAAATTTATAGGTGTTTTTAATTATTTTAATGGCACTAGTAATCACTTGACATCGATCAAATATATTGTTAGACACATTTTAGTACATTTATTTTCAATGCCCCATCTTGTTTATAATATGAGAATAATTAATAGTGAATCTATCCCTAAAAACTAGAACGACTTGCTGGAAAGTGTACTAAATGAATCATTTTTTTCTTTTGTGCTATTTTGTTTGACTTGCTGGCAAGTGTACTAGATGAATCATTTTTTCCTGTGTGTTATTTTGATCACTGTTAAAGGTTAATGGAATGATAACAAAAAATATTTTAGAGCCCTTATGCAAGCATAAGCTAAATTGAATCCTAGATCTMTGGATTGGAACCTCATATAGTCTTTTGATCTATATTTTTGCTCATTGGATTTACTATGTATTGTCAYCACATGTTTTAAAATCTCATGGTTAATGTTGTTTAAATACTACTATATGTCTGATTGAAATCAACCTAATTTTGAATTGTTGTCYATGGGTTTTAGATAGATCTTCCTTCCATTTAACACTAATTCTCATGACAACATTTTAAGTCCAACAACATTGTGCCTTACTATCMTTGCCATTTAAATTAATTCTSCTCACAACATTTGAGYCCAACAACATTGTGCCTTACTACTTTCGTTGATATCCATGAAAAWCATGCTCAAGAAATAAACCTAGGAAGTMATCAGAACTTGTACAAAATAACATGGTGAACTTGTGATATCTATGTTATAGATTGCTTCTTAAAAGTCTAGAATGGATTTTGGATATTTATTTGTAATGAATGGTCCACAACAATTATGCTATCATTCAATATTGTCTAATGTCATTTAATATTGTCTAATATGTTTAGCTATATCCTTGGAATTTTAAATATACAGTTTGAATCAATGCTCCAACACTTGGCATATACAGTTTCGATTTCTACTTCACTTCATGATGTGAGGGTCATAAATACCTTTAAATGTCTTTAGATTAGCACTTATGAGAAATCACTTTAAATGAGAAAATTTGGTTTAATGCGACATTATGATGTGGATGAGCTTTAGGTTTAAATTTCATGCTTTCATTGGTGAATCAAACTAAACTTTGTGGAAAAAAATTCAAGTGCTTTCTTTGTTCAATTCATCATTTATTTGTTATGGTGGTTGGAGATCACACATTTGGTGGTACTTATTTTGATTCATCAAGTAAACCATATTTCACTCCACTTTATTACCACATTTTTTCCATACAAGAGTATTTCTTTAGGCTTTATATGAGAATCTAGCTTGGATTGAATTGTAGGGTTTCCCCCGTGTGCAAGAAGACAATTGAGGTGACATTGGAAGGCTTTCCTGATAGTAACTTTAGGCTCTTGTGATTTGTAGTTAGGACTTTATTCACCTAGTGACTGTTTGGGTGATAAGATTTTGGCATTATTATTGGGATAAACTCCATTCCCTCGGTATTCAAAGTTTTTCTTAAAAGAAATTATGAGTAGGATTCAGAGGTTTTATTAGTTTTAGTCATTTGGCGACTCCATTGAGGGGGGAATCCCATTTCCCTAAGATATTTTAGAGGATTCGAAGGTTTTATTAGTTTTACTCATCTGACGATTCCATTGAGGGGAGGAATCTCATTTCCCTAAGAGATTGTAGAGGCTTGTTGCTTGTACGGAGAAGCAAGCAACATTGTACCGACATTTGAGAATTCACCTTGGCGATTCCACTCTTGTCACATTTTATTTTCAAATTTAAGTTATTGGAAAATTGGCACCTTGGGATTTTTGTGAGTTTCATCCTTGTTTTGATCTAGAAGGAATTAGTGGATATCATAATCATTTTACTCAAGAATGGGTAGAAAACCTTCCTAATTTTGATGGTATTGAATCTCATGCCATTCAACACATTGTTTTATTTTTGGAGTATGTTCTAAATCTTGATGTATCTCATGAGGATGTCATGATTAAGTTGTTTGTATTATCTTTGGAGATGAAGGAAAAATATTTCATAATTCATATTAGTAATCCTAAGACAATATATTCTTGTGCTCATTTGTTTAGAATCTTATTCAAGTGTTGGGGTCCTAATCATAAATATTTTGAGGATGTTTTTAAAGAATATGTGGTGACCATGAAAGAAAATAAAATGTATAAAGTTTTTAAGACCTTTGAGAATCATGAGATTTTAGAAAAACCTTATAATTCAATTGATGAAGATTCTTCTTATGATTCCCTTGAAGAAAAGTTACTCGAGGAACGCATTGAAGCTCTAACCTATGAACAATATATTAAAGAAGAAATGATAGTATGCTTAGAAGATTGGATTGAGGTTTCCCATGAAAGAAAAAGAGAAATTGAAGATTTTTTCCGCATGTTTCAAATAAATATTTCATTAGATTTGGGGGCTGAAATAATCAAGAAAATAATTCCCTTTTGTTATTGATAGAGAAGAAATAATATATGGTTGCAACTCATAGGGAAGATGTTTCCACCTTAACATTAGATTAATATCAAGAGCATAAAGAGAAGATGAAACATCCCATTAAAAATCAAGAATATAAAGAAGGAAACCAACCATATAAGGAAGACATTGAGGAAGAATCACTCCATGGAAAATACAACCTTAGTGGTGACCAAGTATATGAGGGATACATGGATGAACAGGAACAAAAACTACTTCATGAATCCATTGATGATTCCAAGAAACTACATATTTTTCCCACTTTTTTGACCTAGAATTAAACCATGAAGTCTACCAATATCATCCTAAAGTTTGTGTTCTATAGATTGCCATTACTATATCTATGCTTTGCATGTACTCAAAAGTAAATGGATTTCCATTTAGATTTATTTTTGTTTACATGATCAAATTAAATAAGGTTATGGAATGACTTGTGTTTTTAGTGAATGATAAATGGTGTGCTAGAATATGTGTATATGTGTGCTCTAATAAAATTGCTAACACAACATGTAGCATATACTTTGCAAAATATTCTAGAGGTATCAAAATGGCTTTGCATAGTAAAGGAAGTTCGAGGAAGATACCAAATATTTATGAAAACAAGAAGGAATCCATCAACTTTCTACCCATAGAAACAAATCACTCCTCATGATAGGTGGCATTTGAAACCTCATTGGCATCATAACAACTTGAACAATGAATGAATATGTTGTAGTGTAACGAACCAATCCATTGGGTTGATACATCACTATGTGAACAAGCATAATACCCCTGTGCTTCAAAAGTTGTGACGAGAAAGCATTTGAGTTTGTTACTATATCTATGAATCTCATTTTGAGTGCTTGCTATCAGTTATGGATCGCAATGCTCCAAGATCATTTGTAATTGAAACCTTAAACCCCAAATCAAGGAACCCTATCTCTCTTATTTTAGAATGAGTATATTCTTTGCTCACATATATAAATAGGGGTATCCTTACCTTCAATGGACATTAGTGTGTTTTTTCATCACATTTGTAATACTTTTTCCACTAGATACTATATGCTTGTTATATTGTAATGCACAGGACAAACCCTTGAGGGGGCCCACTCGAGGTATGCCACTATACACATTTTGTATACATATGTTGTAGTTTAGCTATGATATTTATTTATGTTCAACAATTGTTCATTTTATTTCAGGTAGACTATTGTTCATTGTATTTCCTTTAGATTGTTCTTGAGAATAGTTTTAGGCCACTTGTGGTTGAAATCTTAAGTAAACAAAGAAAAACAATTAGTATCATAGGATTAAGCACATAATCGAGTCTAAGAAGGGCCATTAATTAAGAATGAAGCCATAGGTTATTAACATAGAAATTCCACTATAGCACGTACCATTAAAATTAATATTAATAAGGAAAAGAAATAAAAGAAAACAACACTCCATATTACTATTAATTAAAAAAAATAAAAGAAAATAACACTCCAGATTAGGTTTATGTTTAAATCTCATCCCTCATGATTTATTATTTGGCACACATCACAAACCCTGCAGTTCATAATCCTTTGGATGTTGTTGGGTCGATTTATTCAGTAGATTTAGGTCTAGAAGGTTTGTTTTCCTTGGAATGGGATGCATATCTATCAATTCTTAGAGGTAGTGGCATTTATCTGAATAATGAAGAGGATGTATAATTTTTTGGTCCTCGAATACTTCCTCGAGAAAGGCTACATCTAAATTATCTTACGAAGACCTGGTCTCACAACATAGTAATGAGGAGCCTTGCTAGTGTTATCAAGTAATATGGAAAGTAAAGATCCCTACAATAATTCTCTATTTTATTTGGCTTTGCCTCAAAAAATGGGTCCTCGCTGGTGAGAATTATAGAATTAGAGGAGGTATAGGCCCTTCGGTATGTTCATTGTGCTTACATGATGAAGAAACAATTGTGCACTTGTTTGTCAATTTCTCAATGTCACAGCTCATCTGGATGGAAGTTCTTAAACAACTACAGATCCGAGGATACTGGAATTTTGCTTCATTACAAGAAAATTTTCTTTATTGGTTCCTTACCTTTCCAAAGAACAAGTCAATTCCTTTCCATATACTTTGGGGAATTTGAAATTACAGGAATAAAATTTTATTTGAAGATTTTCCCTAGAATGAAGGCCTAATTTGTAGCAGAATTCTGATGTCACTAAAGGAATACAAGGATGTTTATAAAGGTCTCAGTCTGGACTATATATTTTCCTTGGTGTACTTTGAAAACAATCCTATTGGATTCTTCGATGGAGCTACTGCTAGAGGTAAATGTGGAGTTGGAATTTTTCTTCAGTTTAGTTCAGAACATGTTATCAAAGCTACACTTGTTGGTGGTGAAGGTACTAATATTAACACAAATATTCTTGGGTTATGGGGACTACTCACTTATCCAAAATGGATCTAGGAAGGCCTAAAAATCAAATTTCTTAGAATCACATGAAACTAGAGCCATTGTGTCCATCTCATCATGTTGATTCTGGCCATATAAATTTTTCCGTAAATGGACATCGTATGAGAAAGTTATCACGTTCTGATCGATTTTCCAAACAAGAAAAAAGTCAAACTAGTAAAAGTCAATAGGTTGTACTGCTAACATCACTAGTAATACAAGTGACGCCAACATGATGTCATTATGACGTTAGCAGGGACATGTGGAAACACAAGGAGGTGACATGTGTCACTTAGTTTTGGCATTTTTGCGTTAAGTTGGACTAGTATGGAATTGACACGTGGCACTGTACGGATGACACATGGAATTCCATATGTGACATGGCACCATTGTTAGCTTGACATGTGGAAGGTATGACAACGATGTGGTAGTGATGTGCCAGGGTGACAGGTCGACACGTGGCAAGGGTAACTATGCAGGCTAATTGTGTAGTGATGTGGCACTGCTGACTGGTTTGGTGACTGTGTGTGTGACTGGATCGTACAGTCCAATCATAGGGTGACATATGGCCCAATCAGAGGGCTCCACGTGGCACCCCAGATTTGGCCAAGGTGGGATGGGTCAAAAATTCTGTGTCTACTCAGTCGGGCTTGAACCCCTAACCTCTGCATGGGAAACGGTGTAATATACCAGATATAAAAAAGTATTCAGAACATAAATAAAATGGTAGAAATGGCAGAATAACAACAATATAACAAGAACAATCACCACAATAACATGAAAACAATATAAGAATAACACAGAAATAACACTTTGATTCTTAGAGCAATGTTCACGGGCCTCTTCGAGGGGGCAACCTCCCGTCGAGTAGAGCTCTATTACAATAATATCCAAGCTAGGGTTCTCATACCCTCGACTCCTATTTATACTAAATATATCTATCAAAAGAATCATCTAGAGGAAGATCCTTCTAGAAGCGAAAGCTTCTATTAGGTCTTCTTACATTCTACTTATTCTATTTTATTGCAAGGCCTTATTAATATTGACCTATATTACATCCGAATATATTGTTCTAGCTATGTGTGGGTTAGGACCCTAACATGTCCTCCCCCTTAAAAACAACCTTGTCCTCAAGGCTTGAGATGTGGAAATTGTTGAGGAATGGTAGCTGGTTCCCAAGTGGCATCTGTTGGAGTTGTATCTTTCCACTGGACTAACACTTCCTTGATGGTCCTCTGACGTAGACGACGCTCACGCTAGTACAAAACTGCTTGTGGTTATAGCCAAATGGATCCTTCTTCGGCTAAATCAGGAAGGTTGGTTTGAATTTGGAACTTAGTTCCAATCACCTTCTTTAAGCATAAAACATGAAAAACAAGATGTAGCTTCAAATGATTGGGCAAAGCTAACTAATAGGCCACATGTCCAACATGCTTGAGAACGGTATAAGGACCATAAAATTTGGGCACTAGCTTCTGACAATGCTCGTCCTTGAGGGAAGTTTGCTTGTAAGGTTACAGTCAAAGGAAAACATGATCTCCTTTTGAAAATTGACATTTAGAGCGACCTGGATCTGCTTGTTACTTCATGCGATTTTGTTCCATGACCAACTTCTCTTTGAGGATACGGAGAATAGTTTCTCGAACTGTAAGCATTTGGTCAACCGCCTAGACCTTCAAGACACCAGGTAAGTATGAGATAACTGGAGGTGGATTTTGTCCATATACCACTTCAAAAGGAGTCATGCGTGTAGTTGTATGGTATGAAGTGTTGTACCACCATTCAACTAGGGGTAACCATTGAGCCCACTGATTTTTCTTTTCCGAGGAAAAACACCTCAAATATGTTTCCAAACACTTGTTGACAACTTCCATTTGACCATCATTCTGGGGATGATAATCTATGTTGAGATGCAGTTGGGTGCCTTGTAGCTTGAACAGTTCTTTCCAAAAATTGCTAATAAAAGTTGGGTCGCAATCAAAAATAATAGAATGCAGTATGCCATGAAGATTGAAGACCCAATCCATGGAAAGTTAAGCCACCATGGATGTTGTAAATGGGTATTGAAGAGTGAAGAAATGAGTATACTTGGAAAGGAGATCAACAACCACCATGATGAATGATTTATTTCCCGATTTGGTAAGCCTATAATAAAATTCATAGAGATATCCCTCCAAATAGCAGGTGGAATCAGAAGCGGTTGTAGTGTGCCCAAAGATTTGATTGTTTCTCCCTTGTTGTGTTGACACACATCACATTCAGTGACAAAATTATGAATGTCTTGTTTCATACCATCCCAAAAAAAGGAGCATTTTACCATGTCATAGGTTTTGGTGAACCCGGAGTGCCCCGCTGTGGGTGTAGCATGAAGCTCAGAAAGTACCATGGATTTAAGTTTTGATTGCTTACTTAAATACAAATAGCCTTTGTATCGAAGCTCATCATGGATCCAAGATTACCCTGGGGAAGCTGGAGCATTGGACTACAATTGTTGGATCAGATGCGAACTTTTGGGATCTTGTAGCCATTCTTGGGGAATGGCTTGGAGCCACTTTGGTATAATGAAGGAAAGAGAAAAAAGGGATCCTTCATCTTCATATTTTTGGGAAAGTGCATCCCCGACCACATTGTCTTTTCATTTTTTGTAAATTATCTCATAATCATATCCAAAGAGCTTAGTCACCCATTTTTGTTTCTCCGGGGAGGAAATGCGTTGTTCCAGAAAATACATGAGACTTTGATGGTCTGTCTTAATTTGGAAGTGTTTCCCCAATAGATAAGGGTGCCACATATCAACTACATGCAGAATGGACAACATTTCCTTTTCATATATTGATTTGCCCAAATTTCTTTCAAAGAGTTTCTTGTTGGTAAAGGCCAAAGGCCAACCCTCTTGCATAAGGACAACACCAATTTCTTTCCCTGAGGCATCACATTCCAAGACAAAGGTCTTTGTTAAATCAGGGAGGGCCAGGACTGGAGTGGTGCACATGGCCATATTCAAGGTTTGAAAATCTTGAGAAACTGCTAGAGTCCAAGTGAAAGAGTTCTTTTTCAGGAGTGGAGTGAGAGGTGTTGCAATGTTTCCATAGTTCTTAACAAACTTGCGATAATAACCTGTTAAGCCCAGAAATCCATGCAAGATTTTGAGAGTCTTTGGGTGAGGCCAGTCTTGCATAGCTTCAATCTTTCTAGGATCCACCCTGACGCCATCCTTTCCAACCAAATGACCCAAGTACTCGACTTCTGAGGCGCCAAAAACACATTTAGACTGTTTTAGGAAAAGTTGGTGTTGAGAGAGTAGATGGAGAACTCGATCCACATGAGCAAGATGGTATGTCTAGGTTTTGCTATATATGAGGATATCATCAAAGAAAACTAAGACAAAATGATGGAGAACAGGATGGAAGACATGATTCATGAGGCTTTGGAAGGTGGAGGGGGAATTACACAAGCCAAAGGGCATGACCAAAAACTCATAGTGACCCTCATGATTTCTAAAGGTCGTCCTGGGAATGTCTACCTCTTTCATACATATCTGTTGGTAGCCAGAATGAAGATCAAGTTTAGTAAATAAATGGGCGCCACTCAATTCGTCCAAGAGGTCATCAATGACAGGGATGGGAAATTTGTCTTTAATGGTAAGTTTGTTGAGGGCACGAAAGTCAGGACACATTCGCCAAGAACATTCTTTCTTCAGGACCATGACCACAAGAGAAGAGTAGGGGCTTGTACTAGGGCGGATAACGCCTGCATTAAGGAGTTCCTGGACCATTTTCTCAATTTCATTATTTTGGGAAAAGGGGTGACGATACGGACGAATATTGGGAGGAAGGCTTCCTCGTATAAGGGGAATAGAATGATCATGAACACCACGGGAAGGAGGGACTCCCTAGGGAGTGGAAAATACCACTTGATGCTTAGAAAAGATGGATTGGAGGTCTTGTGGCACCGAGGGTGTCTCTGTTGCTTGTATGGCATAGAGTTGGGAAATAACACCAGAATGACCTTTTTTGAGCAGCTTTTCCATGCGATGGGAACTAATGATCTTAGGTGAACTGGTTGTGATGCCTTGGAACTTATATTAGTGGCCCTCCTAGTCGAATTGCATGGTTAATTCCTTAAACTCCATGATAATGGGACCCAAAGTCTTTAGCCAGTCTGCACCCAACACAATGTCACAACCACCCATGTTGATAGCAAACATATGAGATTTCAGGTGGTAGTCACCAATTTGGAGACGCACATTTTCACAATGCCCTCCACATTT
>JASDQU011178420.1:0-13961 GCA_032191745.1 Picea mariana
AGTATTATACTTGGTAGCATGTGAGCATATCGAGATAAATGCTTAATGTAATCATTTACCAGATACAACTAACATCTCCTCTAGGAGAAACTTCTTGTGTTGATTCCAGGTTACCTTGGATGAATGTTTGATCACAACACTAGAAGAATGTTGATCTCATTTTGTATTGTATTTCTTACTTTTGATCCTTGTTTCAGACAGGTCACAAGTGAAATCTCTAAAGGAGCTATTGTGACGATTGTTCGTGCTATTGTTTTATTTACTATTATCAAGAGAGTATTATTCTTGCTTGTTGTTTTGTTGACCTTGTTTCAGGTCACAGGTGATAACCCCGAGGAAGCTATAGTGAAGGTTGCAGAAGGCAACAGATTAGATGAGACATGAAGCGGACTATGTACATAACCATATACATTCATGTACCAAAGAAGATGAAGAAGACGCTATCTTTTGAAATCCAGAGTATCTGATATGGATATTGATTGTAAGGAGCAAAAGGCTCCAAAGATGATCGAACATTAGAACAAGAACTCACAGTAGACTTGTTCAAAGGATAATGAAGCCACCTTTGTTAGTTTTTAGCTCGGGAGGTACTCCGCATGTTTTGTCTTGTATGCGGATGTTACTTTAATGTTTACACTACCAGGCACTTAACTTTGTAATAGTTTTTAAAAAGTTGTTTTAAGTGGTTCTTTTATTAAAACGACTTTTTTAATAAAGTGTACCTTTTATTTTTAAAGTGACTTTATTTTCATAAAGAACTTATGTAATAAAGTGAAATCACTTTAATATTTCAAGTGATTCATTTTGGAGGGAATGGATCATGACCCTTGATCTTGAAAAGGGCAAGATCTAATCTTGGCCTTTCGATCTAGGGTTGGGAAGGTGAAAAGACACTTTGGGGGGGAAAATGTCATTTTAAGATTATAAAAGAATGCATTGGGTAGTGTGCAAGACATGTTGAGAAGACATCGAGAGGAGAGTTAGAGAGATTTTCTAAGCATGCTTGAGAGAGGAAAGTGAACAACAAAGAGGACACGTTTCCCAAGAAAGGAGGGCATGAATCCCGAGAAAATTTTTCTGTGAGTTTGGAGCCGATTTTTTTTTTTTTCTGCTGTGGGAGGCTGTATTGAACGGATCCGTACAGCTCGTACGATTCTGTACAATTCGTACAATCGTACGCATTTGGCACGGAAATCGAGGCAACTTCAGGCACATATTTCGAGGCAGATTTCAGTTTTTTGTTCATTGTTTCTGGGCCGTACGGAACAGTTCGTACAGCTCACTGTGGGCACAGAAAACGAGGTACGGAGGTGGCTGTACAACAGTACGGTTTTGGCACAGAAAACGAGGTAGATTTCTGTGGGACAGATTTGGTGTTGAGGTATTTTCCTTGGCTGGAATGTGGTTTTGCTGCTGTTTTGTACTTTCCTGAAGCATAATAATAAGATCTCTCTCTCTCGTTGGGTTTCCCAACATTGGGGTTTTCCTTGGCATTTGCATTAATTTTTGAGTGTTATTGGGTTGTTGTCCAGTGTGTTTTTTCCACTGCATATTTTGCTTAGCAATGTGTATTTCTGCTTATGGAAATTTCTGAATGTGGGGTTTTTGCATTTATGAAGTTTATGAAGACAATTATCTCTAGGTTGCTAAGTGTTTGACAAAATTTCAGTTTGCTGATTTTAATTATTAAAAATCTACATGGTATCAGAGCTAGGGCCCTGAAGTTCAGTGGGTAGATTTGGCACTTGGAACAAGTGATTCGCTGTTGTATTTGCTTGAAGAAGGCAGAAAAGGTTCTTTGTTAGGTGGACAAAGATGACTTCCAACGTCAGGTTTGAAGATAGATTGGAGGGGGTCTCCAACTACCTACAGTGGAAGGTTAGAATCAACAGTGTTCTCAAGGCGAACAAATTGTGGTCGTTTGCGAACACCATTGTGTCTATACCTGCTTCAGATCCCATAGCTCTTGATGTTCATGAGGTGAGGGAAGGTGAAAAGACACTTTGGCCTTTGGATCTAGGGTTGGGAAGGTGAAAAGACACTTTGGGGGGGAAAATGTCATTTCAGATTATAAAAGAATGCATTGGGTAGTGTGAAAGACATGTTGAGAAGACATCGGGAGGAGAGTTAGAGAGATTTTCTGAGCATGCTTGAGAGAGGAAAGTGAGCAGTAAAGAGGGCACGTTTTCCAAGGAAGGAGGGCACGAATCTCGAGAAAATTTTTCTATGAGTTTTGGGCCGAAATTGTTTTTTTGCTGCGGGAGGTCATATTGTACAGATTCGTATAGTCCGTACAACCGTATAGATTTAGCACATAAATCGAGGCAGCTTCGAGCACGGATTTCGAGGCGGATTTCAGTTTTCTGTTCACTGTTTCTGGGTCGTACGGAACAGTCCGTACAACTGACTGTGGGCACGAAAAACGAGGTACGAAGGTGGCTGCACAACAATACGGTTTTGGCACGAAAAACGAGGCAGATTTCTGTGGGACAGATTTGGTGTTGTGAGGTATTTTCCTTGTTTGGAAATGTGGTTTTGCTGCTGTTTTGTACTTTCCTGAAGCATAATAATAAGATCTCTCTCTCTCTCTCTCGTTGGGTTTCCCCACATTGGGGTTTTACCTGGCATTTGCCTAAATTTCTGAGTGTTATTGGGTTGTTGTCCATTGTGTTTTTCCGTTGCATATTTTACTTAGCTATGTGTATTTCTGCTTATGGAAATTTCTGAATGTGGGTTTTTTGCATTTATGAAGTTTATGAAGACAATTATCTCTAGGTTGCTAAGTGTTTGACAGAATTCCAGTTGGCTGATTTTAGTCATTAAAAATCTACATGGTATCAGAGCTAGGGCTTTGAAGTTCAGTGGGCAGATTTGGCAGTTGGAACAACAAGTGATTTGCTATTGTATTTGCTTGAAGAAGGCAGAAAAGGTTCTTTGTCAGGTGGGCAAAGATGACTTCCAGCATCAGGTTTGAAGATAGATTGGAGGGGGTCTCCAACTACCTGCAGTGGAAGGTTAGAATCAACAGTGTTCTCAAGGAGAACAAATTGTGGTTGTTTGCGAACACCATTGTGCCTATACCTGCTTCATATCCCATAGCTCTTGATGTTCATGAGGTGAGGGAAGCCAAGACTCAGAGAATCATCTTGGACGGGGTCAAAGACCACCTTATTCCACACTTGGCTGAGAAGAAGACAGCCAATGAAATGTGGGTTGCACTGAAAGGCTTGTATGAGGCTAAGAATGAGAACCGAAAAATGGCTCTCCGGGACAAGCTCCATGGAACTAGGATGGTCAAAGGAGAGAGTGTGGCCACCTACCTCACCTGGGTTGCACAGGTGAAGGACGAGTTAGCAGCAGTTGGAGAAGTCATTCCTGACTCAGAGTTGGTGCGGATATCCCTCAAAGGCTTCACCAAGGAGTGGGAGGTTTTCGTCAAGTGTGTGGTGGGGAGAGAGAAGCTCCCTGACTGGAGCAGATTGTGGGATGATTTTACGCAGGAGGAGATCTGAGAGGGTTCTTAGGAAAAGGCATTGGATGGTGCAGACGACGAGAATGTTGCTCTTGTGGTAAAGGGCAATAAGAAGGACATGAGCAAGGTGAAATGCTTTGCACGTCACAAGACTGGCCACTATGCTAGTCAATGTCCGAACAAGAAGAAGAAGAAACTGGAACCATAGGTGTCAGCTTCAGCAGAAGTTGCAGAGTTTGCTTAGAGATTTGAGAAGTTCTCTCTCATGGCTGGTTCTGTGGGTAGTGGATGCCTAGTGTTCGAGGACATTGAATCTTGGTTTGTGGACTGTGGTGCTTCTCGGCACATGACCGGGTTGAGGTCAGTTTTCCTCGATCTTACAGAAATAGACTCAGGCTGTAGCATGAATTGTGGAGCTAGTCCACAACATGCAGTAAAGGGGGTTGGAAGGATGACATTCCAACTAGAGTTAGGAGGTCTTATGGAGGTTGGCGAGGTGTTATATGACAGTTAATTTGCTCTCAGTGTCAACTTTGGATGAGAGTGGATTTGGAGTTGTTTTCAGCAGTAGACATGTGTTTTTGTATCTCGTGGGAGCAATTGCTGACACAACAGTAATGCTTGGTGTCAAGTATGAGGGCTTGTACAGGTTGTTGGGTAGACCTGTGTTGGGGTCCAGTGGATTTCTGGACTTAGATTCTGTGTCGGAGAGTTGGCAGGTAGCATGGGAGAGAGAGAGTTGATACATGGCACTTAGTCTTCTTTTGGGACTCTCAAGGGACTCAACAGGCATGAGTCGACATAGTTGGATGCTCAGGAGAGTGTGCAATCTCCTAGGAGCATGTCTTCAGTTTGTGGTACAGCAGAGGCTTCCAGTGCAGTGGGAGTAGTGGCTTCATGTTCAGAGGGAGCAGAGATTTATGGTACAGAGGGAGCAACTATGGCAGCTGTTGAGATGGAGACATATTCTGGTGGTGCTACCAGAAGTACCTCCCTCGCTAAGAGGGAGTGTTAGTTTTTAGCCCGGGAGGTACTCCGCATGTTTTGTCTTGTATGTGGATGTTACCTTAATGTTCACACTACCAGACAGTTAACTTTGTAATAGTTTTTATAAAGTTGTTTTTAGTGGTTCTTTTATTAAAGTGACTTTTTTTAATAAAGTGTACCTTCTATTTTTAAAGTGACTTTATTTTCATAGAGCACTTATGTAATAAAGTGAAATCACTTTAATATTTCAAGTGATTCATTTTGGAGGGAATGGATCATGACCCTTGATCTTGAAAAAGACAAGATCTAATCTTGGCCTTTAGATCTAGGGTTGGAAAGGTGAAAAGACACTTTGGGGGGGAAAATGTCATTTTCAGATTATAAAAGAATGCATTGGGTAGTGTGCAAGACATGTTGAGAAGACATCGGGAGGAGAGTTAGAGAGATTTTCTGAGCATGCTTGAGAGAGGAAAGTGAGCATCAAAGAGGGCACGTTTTCCAAGGAAGGCACAAGCCCCGAGAATTTTTTTTTGGGAGTTTTGGGCCAAATTTTTTTTTTCTGCTGTGGGAGGCCGTACTGTACGGATCTGTACAGTGCGTACGATTCTGTACAACCGCATGGATTTGGCACGAAAATCGAGGCAACACCGGGCACGGATTTTGAGGCAGATTTTAGTTTTCTGTTCACTGTTCCTAGGTAGTACGGAACAGTCCATACAATAGACTATGGGCACGGAAAATGAGGTACGAAGGTGGTCGTATAGCAGTACAGTTTTGGCATGGAAAACGAGGCAGATTTATGTGGGACAGATTTGGTGCTGTGAGGTATTTTCCTTGGCTGGAAATGTGGTTTTGCTGCTGTTTTGTACTTTCATAAAGCATAATAATAAGATCTCTCTCTCTCATTGGGTTTCCCCACATTGGGGTTTTCCCTGGCATTTGCCTAAATTTCTGAGTGTTATTGGGTTGTTGTCCACTGTGTTTTTTCCGCTGCATATTTTGCTTAGCAATGTGTATTTATGCTTATGGAAATTTCTGAATGTGGGTTTTTTGCATTTATGAAGTTTATGAAGACAGTTATCTCTAGGTTGCTAAGTGTTTGACATAATTTCAGTTTGCTGATTTTAGTCATTAAAAATCTACAACCTTGACGGGAAGCAGAACTCGTTTGAAGTCTGACTCAACTTTTCATATTTAGACTTGGTATTCAACACCAAGTAGACCCTGTAAGAGCTGATGAAGTCCTTGTAGACTCAAAAGAAATCGAGAGTAAGCCTGATCTCAGAAAGGATCAGATGACGAGACAACTTCCAGGTTTGGGAGACAGATGCCATGAGAAGACTAGATCGTAGCTTCAGAGACCTCTAGAAGACATTAAATCTCCTCGGAAGATTCCCTTATTTTAGTGTCAGAGAAGGAAGCCAGTCAGAAGAAATGGATACAGATTTTTTCTGTGAGACTAGAAGGGAAGTCAGTGATGACTTCCAAGATTGATCTAACAGATCAAGCATGTTGCAGATAAACAAAACCTAATGTGTGTCCAGAGGATTCTCCCAGCAAGAGGGAGAAGACTATGACGAGACACTTACTCCAGTAATTGAAGAAATAGTTCCAGAACAACCATGATTCATATACAGTATGAGATGCAGGGGGAGCAATCCCCATATTTGAGATTTGAATTATCTCCAGTGCTAGTTGGTGTAGTACACTAGTTGGGTCATGAAAATATGACTACAATAGCAGATAGAGTTACCTCCATGAAAGAAGAAGAGCTAATTTTGTATCCGTTATTGAGCCACTCTCAGTTTCAGTTGAAGTTGTTGTTGTGATGAAGTAGAGGAGTTACTCTCAGATTTCAGTAGCCACAGTGAGAATGGAGCAACTATTTTCAGCTTCAGAGCCGCTGCAGGTGTAGAGTCCCAGTTCCAGAGGAACAATTGCAGAGAGAGTAGAGGATATACTCTCAAGTAGTGAGACAGATAGTGCTTTGCAGAAAGCACATAGAGCTAGCACATGCTTGTGCATATCAAGTTGGAGTTGAAGCAAATGTACTAGGATGGTACAATGTGATGTGAAAAATTGGATTTGAAGATTGAAGGTAGAGAGACTCATGTCTACAGATTGAAGGAAGCTCTATACGTGTTGAAGCAAGCTCCTAGAGCTTGATATGGCAGAATTGACAGTTTCTTGACGAGCTTGGGCTTTACCAAGAGTAAAGTTGATTCTAACCTTTACTTCAAGGTTATGAATGATGAGCCAGTTATATTATTTGTTGAAATTAGTTCAGAAATTCACTAAATTATACCTAGATTTCAACCTCCAATTAAGTTATCACAATCAAGCATTAAATCTTTTACTAGCTGCACTTAATGAGCAGAAACACTAAATAAAGTAGTTATGAAACTAAATTTGCAGCGGAATCATTTACTAACAGTGGACAAAATATCCAATATGCACCATGAAAAATTCTGGGTAAAACCCAAGAAGAATAGCACAGAAAAAATGATAGAATTGAGGAGAAAGTTTCTTATTCAGCTTTAGGAAAATTTCTAAGTTACAACAGCAGCTTTAAATCAGCATTAATCATTTGTACTTTCACTTTCACTGAACAAAAACAACATATAAATCCATAGTAACACAGTCTGAAATCAAAAACTAATTTCCTGTACAATCTGTACGGACTGTACAACCACCAATATAAAAAAATTGCCTCGATTTTTGTGCCCCGAAAAAGGTACAGATCTGTACCTTGTTGTACGGATTTATTTGCTGCAGTAATACACCTCGAAAGTCGTGCCAATACACAACATAAATTTCTGTGCTAACTGTAGTTGCAAAACCCAGCATAAAATGTTGTACGACCTCCTCCAATTCGTACTGTACGGATTCCTAGCTGTATGGCCTCCTCTTTAATGCTGAAATTGTCTAGAAGTGCATGCCAATCCTCCTAAGGATGCGTGCCAACTTCTGGCTGCTGAAACTCTTTTCCTCCAAGCAAAGAAACTTCCTTGGGATGCGTGCCCCTTCACCTTCCCTCAAGCTCTCCTCAAAAGTGCCCCCTCCTTCTTCTAATGAGTTGCCTTTAAGCAATTTTGAAATGTAACTCCTCTAACTCTTGATCTCCCTCAAGTGACTCTTCACTTACCCTTGAGATCAACGGTCACGATTTAATCATTTGTTGAGATCACTTTAATTAATAAAGTGACCCATAACATCATAAAGTCACTTTTACATTTCGAAATTAAACGACTCAACTTTATAAAATCACTTTATAATTATAAAGTCACTAGGAGAAAATTTGCTTGGTCACTTTCGCATGCTGAGCGCTGCCAATGCAGAAGTACGTCCAAGCTACCAAATCTCAACATTATTGCTACTATATGTAGATGATGTATTCTTGACAAGATGAAGAAAAACTCATCACAGATTGCAGAAGAAGTTCGCTACAGAGTTTGATGGAAGACCTAATGCATTATCTCTTAGGTCTTGAAGTTTGACAGAGCCCAGAGAAGATCTTCCTTAACCAAGGGAAGTATGCAGTTGAAATAATGAAGAGGTTTTAACATGTTGAAATGTAAATTCATGTACACACCCATGGAAAACGAAGTTGAAGCTCCTGGTAGACACTTCGTCAGAATTGGTTGATGCTACTCTATACAGACAAATTGGTGGTTCGGTGATGTATCTGACGAATAATAGATCAGATATATGTTTTGCTGTGAACAAATTTTGAGTCAGTATCCGGTAGAGCCCAAACATGTTCACCTTGTAGCTGCAAAACATGTGATGAGATACCTTAAGGGTACATTGGATTTTGGTCTCTGTTATACTAGAGATCATGACTTCAAATTGTATGGATATACTGATTTAGATTGAGCTGGAAGTGTTTCTAATAGAAAGAACACTTTATATGATCTCATGATAGAGTAGGAAGCAATCAAGTATTGCTCTCAGCATGGCTAAAGCGGAATACATTGCTGCATGTTCCGCCAGTTGTGAAGCCATATGGCTTCAGATGTTGTTGACAGATCTATTTGATCTGGAGATGGAAGCCACCGTGATCCTATGTGATAACCAGAGTTGTATAAAAATGATGTGTTCCATGATGAGTCAAAGCACATAGAGATCTGATATCACTTCATTCATGATATGATGCAGAGAGGAGCTATAAAGGTCCAATATGTTGGCACAGATGAACAGGTTGCAGATGTGTTGACCAAGCCTCTGTCTCGTGTAAAGTTTGAGCACTTTCGAGACAAGCTTGGTATAGTTCGAAAGGACCTCCCTCGAAAGGGGGAGTAGTGCTGATGATACTATGGTATCCTGACCAATAACGGGTAGCTCAGTTAGGATTTTATATCCTAGGGGACTGATCATCCCTGAACAGATATCGAAGGTTCGTAAGGACGGGCTGTCAAAGTACTTGTGCATGTATATGCTATCTTTGGTGAGTAGTTGTAGCTTCGTTAGGATTTTATATCCTAGGGAATCTTTTGATTCATGGGCAGATCCTTTGGATCTGTCAGAGTACCACAAGATGTTGATGCCAGTCTTGTGCTGAAGATTTCCATCTTCGTGCTGATGTTGTTGTGATGCCAGCCTAGTGCTGAAGATTCCCAACTTCGTGCTGATGTTGTTGTGATGGCAGCCTTGTGCTGAAGATTTCCAGCTTCGTGTTGATGTTGTTGTGATGCTAGCTTCGTGCTGATGTTGTTGTGATGCTAGCCTTGTGCTGAAGATTTCCAGCTTCGTGGTGATGTTGATGCCAGCCTCGTGCTGAAGATTTTGAGTTTCGTGCTGATGTTGTTGTGATGCCAGCCTTGTGCTGAAGATTTCCAGCTTCGTGCTGATGTTGTTGAGATGCCAGCTTCTTGCTGAAGATTTCCAGCTTCGTGCTGAAGATTTCCAACCTAGTGCCGATGTTGATGATGCTCCAGCCTTTGTACTGTGATACTGTTGTTGTTGATGTTGTATCAACCTTGTGCTGTTATTGATGATGATGATGTATTAGTGTTATAATAATCCATGTTGATGCAGATGATGATGATGCCACTTCAACTTCTTGCTGAAGATGATGATGATGATGATGTTATTTCAACTTTAATGCTGAAGATGATGATGTTACTTTAGCCTCATGCTAAATATGTTGATGATATTACTTTAGCCTCATGCCAAAGAAGATGACGATGTTACTTTAGCCTCATGCTAAAGATGATGATGATGTTACTTTAGTCTCATGCTGATGAGGATGAAGATGCTACTCCAGCTCCATGTTGTGAACAATGATGATGAGAAAAACTTCCGATGATTTATAGATATGCCAGTCAGTGTTTCAGATGCTGTTGATGTTGCTGCCCTCTCTCTCTCTTGATGATGTTGTAGAATACCCTTCTTGTTAAGGGGGAGTGTTGAAATATTGTAACTGCAAATAGTATTCTATTTATTATTGAGTTATCATTCATTAGATCAATCCCCTTTTGTGGATTGATCATGTTGGGCATTGTAATTGACCAAATCCCCTTTTGTGGATTGGTCAAACCCTAAATATATTATGCAAATTGAGAAGTCCGCCCCTAGGCTAATTAAAGTGGTTTTAACCACTAAGAAGACAAGTCGGCCCTACCTAGTGAAGAGACACATTTCCAACACCTGCCAATTTGTATAAATAAAGGAAGCCAACGCCTCATTTGATCACTCACTCAGTGCGCAAGTTTGGTAGCTGCAGTTGGGAGAAGAAGAGAGGCGCATTGCTCAGTGGAGGATATTCTCTAGTGTTTGGTTTACTTGGCATTGTATTGGCTATCTATATTAAGGAAATTTTTGCTGGGTTTTCTCCCCCATGAGGGTTTCCCAGGATAAATGATGTGTATCTTGTGATTGTGTTTCTCTCAGTGATCCTACCTATGCTATTGTTATCTAGTAAATTGAAAAAAAACTTAATAATAGTTCAAAACTTAACACTTTAAGTAGAAAATTACTTTTCCAACTTAGGAAAAAGGTTAGGAAATCTTTCCCACTCTCTCCCAAACCTTTTTGCTTATTTTACAATTTTTTGCATTTTTAATTTAGCCAATTATTTGCTGATTTTTGACTGACTTGGACTCCTCATGGACAATGACCTAGCAAAACTTGTCCAATTGAGCTGAAACTTGGTCCAAGGGTGTAGGGAGTCTCGTGCCATTTCTTTTGAGTACTCACACCCCTATCAAAATCCCTTAGGACCTAGTTTTTACATATTTAGATCAATTTTAATTAAAATTACCATTAATTGGGTAATTTTAAAAAATTAAGAAAAACTACTTAGACTCGACGTAATTCCGCAAGACTCTAGGAGATGTCTAGCATGGTCATTTACAATATTCCTAGACCATAGTCACCCATTGGGATCGATCATTAGAACGATTTTCACCACTTTGAAAGATTATTGTGAGTGAAAAACTCAAGGGTAATTAAAATGGATGGTTAGGCCAAATCAATTACCTAAGGATAAAAAACACTCAATGAAAGGATTTCCCTAATGATAAATTCCTAGGAACTAACCTAAAATATGATCCATGCTGACCCATTACATTATTATCCGACGCAGGGAGCGGAAATTCCAATTACAAAAAGAAGTGCTGAGGGCAAAAAATGCCTTGTAGAACTAGAAAGTCTTCAACTTTGCTGCACCATTAGGTACATAGCTTCATGACACATGGAGTTGACCCCTTAGTTGAAATAGGTGGTCAACATGCTCATCTCTCATTTCTATTTGTTGGAAATCAATTGGAAGAACTTGCTTGCCTTGCAAAAGCTCTTGTGTGAGATATGTCTATTTCTTGAGCATATGTTCTAGAGCTATCATATAGGATATTTGATATTGCAGGTTTTTTCTAGGAAGAAAGGAGCTGCTACAACATCAAGAAAAGCAAGTGGAGTACAGGTCGTCACTTATCTATCTTCTTTGTGAAATTCTAGGCTTAGACTTATTGTATTGAACATAGACATCTTAGGGTTCTATTCTATTACCATAGGCTCATTTGGATTTCATATTGTATTACTTAGGTTAACTTCTCATAGGATTAGTCTTCCCTAGAACATTTGTAGTAGTTCAAGTATCCAAGCTTGAAGCTCATTAAGCAATCATTTGTGTTGAATTTTGATGGTTAGCTCATGCAGATGTAGGTTAATTCAATTTTATCATTAGCTGAACCATAACTACTGCAGCAACAATACACAAGTTGCAGTAAACCAAGATCACAAGAAGAATAACCATGCACAAAAGAACACAAGAAGTACCCTTTACATCATAGGGTACTTGGCACAATAGGGCCGACCTCAATAACTCAGTAATATAATTAATCATTACATAAATAATAATTATCTTTCACATATAGTGGGGTTGACTTGTACCCTTTACATCACAAATTAGGGTTACAAGTAAATCTCACTCTCAGACAATATAGCAAGGATCTCACACGTCCACTAGTGCTCAACCACTAGGGACACGTCCACCTGTGCTCAGCCACATGGACGTCATACTCAACAGATCTCTATCTCAACTGAGTCCACAGGAGAATCATTTGGAGTACCATCTCAAGCCGACTCAACTGAGTCCACATGAGTACAAGGAAGGAGACCATCTCAAGCTGACTCAACTCAGTCCAGAGGAATACAAAGCAAGAGACCATCTCAAGTCATCTCAACTCAGTTGAGAGGAGTAGAAAAGAGACCACACGTCATAACTACTCAGTCCAGAGTCTGACGCACACCCATCACATGGGCACACCCAACACTTGGGCTTCCTCACACAAATGTCTCAACTCAGTCCAGATGAGAACGATTTGGAAGATGTCTCATGAAGCTGCAATCAACAACAATTTGAAGGTGCTTGTGACTTCAAACACAAAAGATACAAGAACATCACTCAAGAATGGATCAAGTGTCCTTCATAGCCCAAGTGGGGTAGGCGTTGGTCTTCTTTTGCATTTTTAACCGCTCATTTAAAAGTTTTCCCTTTATTTTTGTTTTATTGGCAATCTAGGGTTTGGTTGAGGCGATATTTCTTAGATCTAGATTGCTAATCCAAGTCTAAAGGCTACTTTGTTTTAGTTCTAACTTAGGCTTGAATCATTGTGCAATTTGTTTGCTATATTGGTTAGATCTACTAATGTTTTGCATCCTTACTAGTTTATGCCTTAACAAGCATTTAACTAGTTGAGTTAGCTTGGATCTTTGGTTTACATTTAAATTTTTAATAGATTTAAGTCGCATGGCAAATGGACTTAAAGTGCGCTTAATGTAAGTTTAAAGTTCCTCATTTGAGTCTATCTCACTTCGTCTTAAGTGCTGGAAACACATGGATTGTAAGTTGTGGCATAATGGTTTTAAACAGTTTGCTTATATCATTGCTAATCACATCTATTGCACTCAAATAATGATAAAGAAGGCTTGATGATCTTATGTTCTGATTCTTGATAGCACCCTAACACTTGTTAAAACCAATGTTTCAATGCTATTAATAATCTAAATCCTTAAATGCACTAAATCGATGGCTTAATGATTGGAATGACTTGCTAAATAGGATTTAACGTTACATATGATTTGTCAATCTTTGCTGGAAATCAGTTTTAATGAGAGTTTACTCCTTGAAACATCCCTTGATCCTTGGTGTAATGCTCTCAATAATCTAATTGTGACCTAAAGGGTTGATGTTATACACTTTCTTTTGGGATACCTGGATATGAGTGCATATCTCTAAGTCTGTTTCTCAAATCATATTTGTAGACTCACTCAAGGATCAAAAAATTGTAATATATGCTCAAATGGTGACCTTTGGAGCTTGACGTCTCGTCGTTCATGCTGGGATATATGTTAAGAACATCCATTTTGAGGTATTTTATTGGATTTGTGCTTAACACATGTTTAATGATCTAATTGATACCAATGTGCTCGAATGACCTACTAAAGGAGGCCAACGTTTCATTGTAATTGCTGGTTTAAAATCTGTGCTTAAAGACTTGGTCTAAATGCAAGTGATCTTCTATGTCCTAAATCTGCTGCAGAAAACAGTATTAAATTGGGATAAGTTCTTTATTGTTGCACCTAAGTGCTAACCAAATGGTGGATGTTCCATGCAATAAGTTTTATTTCCTTAGTCAATTGATACTTTATGGTTAAATAACCCTCATGATATTGGCAACATCTCACAATTCCAGCACTTAACAAAGCTTTTATGAACTTATCGGATCGTGTGGTGATGCTAATGGAAGATATTCCTCATACTTAAGCACCTTTTTGCATCTAATCATTTTGAGCATATTGAGGTTGACTGATGGAATCTAAATCTGGTATGTAATTGTTCATGACAACTTGCAAACACAAGCAAAATTGGATGAATGTCATAATTTCATGATCTCATGTTGAGCCATTGATTACATTTGTTGGTTGCTACTGTATTTGAGCATTGTTAATGGTACATGATTGGTGTGATAATAATGCAAATCTGTTTTACTTGGTTATC
>JASDQU011178420.1:14285-26359 GCA_032191745.1 Picea mariana
TTTATTAAAGTGACTTTTTTAATAAAGTGTACCTTCTATTTTTAAAGTGACTTTATTTTCATAAAGCACTTATGTAATAAAGTGAAATCACTTTAATATTTCAAGTGATTCATTTTGGAGGGAATGGATCATGACCCTTGATCTTGAAAAAGGGAAGATCTAATCTTGGCATTTGGATCTAGGGTTGGGAAGGTGAAAAGACACTTTGGGGGGGAAAATGTCATTTTCAGATTATAAAAGAAAACATTGGGTAGTGTGCAAGACATGTTGAGAAGACATCGGGAGGAGAGTTAGAGAGATTTTTTGAGCATGCTTGAGAGAGGAAAGTGAGCAACAAAGAGGGCACGTTTCCCAAGGAAGGAGGGCATGAATCCCGAGAAATTTTTTCTGTGAGTTTGGGGCCGAAAATTTTTTTTCTGCTGTGGGAGGCCGTACTGTACGGATCCGTACAGCTCGTACGATTATGTACAGTCCGTACAATCGTACGCATTTGGCACGAAAATCGAGGCAGCTTCGGGCACATATTTCGAGGCAGATTTTAGTTTTCTGTTCATTGTTTCTGGGCCGTACGGAACAGTCCGTACAACTGACTGTGGGCACAGAAAACGAGGTACGGAGGTGGTTGTACAACAGTACGGTTTTGGCACGGAAAACAAGGCAGATTTCTGTGGGATAGATTTGGTATTGTGAGGTATTTTCCTTGGCTAGAATGTGGTTTTGCTGCTGTTTTGTACTTTCCTGAAGCATAATAATAAGATCTCTCTCTCTCTCGTTGGGTTTCCCTACATTGGGGTTTTCCTTGGCATTTGCATAAATTTCTGAGTGTTATTGGGTTGTTATCCACTGTGTTTTTTCCGCTGCATATTTTGCTTAGCAATGTGTATTTCTGCGTATGGGAATTTCTGAATGTGGGTTTTTTGCATTTATGAAGTTTATGAAGACAATTATCTCTAGGTTGCTAAGTGTTTGACAAAATTTCAGTTCGCTGATTTTAGTCATTAAAAATCTACATGGTATCAGAGCTAGGCTTATGACGTTCAGTGGGTAGATTTGGCACTTGGAACAAGTGATTTGCTGTTGTATTTGCTT
Source organism: Picea mariana (assembly GCA_032191745.1). Lineage (NCBI taxonomy): Eukaryota > Viridiplantae > Streptophyta > Pinopsida > Pinales > Pinaceae > Picea > Picea mariana. The sequence continues at coordinate 15,375 of JASDQU011178420.1, forward strand.
GAAGAAGGCAGAAAAGGTTCTTTGTCCGGTGGACAAAGATGACTTCCAGCATCAGGTTTGAAGATAGATTGGAGGGGGTCTCCAACTACCTGCAGTGGAAGGTTAGAATCAATAGTGTTCCCAAAGCGAACAAATTGTGGTCGTTTGCGAACACCATTGTGCCTATACCTGCTTCAGATTCCATAGCTCTTGATGTTCATGAGGTGAGGGAAGGTGAAAAGACACTTTGGCCTTTGGATCTAGGGTTGGGAAGGTGAAAAGACACTTTGGGGGGGAAAATGTCATTTTCAGATTATAAAAGAATGCATTGGGTAGTGTGAAAGACATATTGAGAAGACATCGGGAGGAGAGTTAGAGAGATTTTCTGAGCATGCTTGAGAGAGGAAAGTGAGCAGTAAAGAGGGCACGTTTTCCAAGGAAGGAGGGCATGAATTCTGAGAAAATTTTTCTGTGAGTTTTGGGCCGAAATTGTTTTTCTGCCGTGGGAGGTTATACTGTACGGATCCGTACAGTCCGTACAACCGTACAAATTTGGCACGGAAATTGAGGCAGCTTCGGGCATAGATTTCGAGGCAGATTTAAGTTTTCTATTCACTATTTCTGGGTTGTATGCAACAGTTCGTACAACTGACTGTGGGCATGAAAAACGAGGTACGAAGGTGGCTGTACAACAGTACGGTTTTGGCACGGAAAACTAGGCAGATTTCTGTGGGACAGATTTGGTGTTGTGAGGTATTTTCCTTGGCTGGAAATGTGGTTTTGCTGTTGTTTTGTACTTTCTTGAAGCATAATAATAAGATCTCTCTCTCTCTCGTTGGGTTTCCTCACATTGGGGTTTTCCTTGGCATTTACCTAAATTTTTGAGTGTTATTGGGTTGTTGTCCACTGTGTTTTTTCCGCTGCATATTTTGCTTAGCAATGTGTATTTCTGCTTATGGAAATTTCTGAATGTGGGTTTTTTGCATTTATGAAGTTTATGAAGACAATTATCTCTAGGTTGCTAAGTGTTTGACAGAATTTCAGTTGGCTGATTTTAGTCATTAAAAATCTACATGGTATCAGAGCTAGGGCTTTGAAGTTCAGTGGGCAGATTTGGTAGTTGGAACAACAAGTGATTTGATGTTGTATTTGCTTGAAGAAGGCAGAAAAGGTTCTTTGTCAGGTGGACAAAGATGACTTCCAGCATCAGGTTTGAAGATAGATTGGAGGGGGTCTCCAACTACCTGCAGTGGAAGGTTAGGATCAACAACGTTCTAAAGGAGATCAAATTGTGGTCATTTGCGAACACCATTGTGCCTATACCTGCTTCATATCCCATAGCTCTTGATGTTCATGAGGTGAGGGAAGCCAAGACTTAGAGAATCATCTTGGACAGGGTCAAAGACCACCTTATTCCACACTTGGCTGAGAAGAAGACAGCCAATGAAATGTGGGTTGCACTGAAAGGCTTGTTTGAGGCTAAGAACGAGAATCGAAAAATGGCTCTCCGGGACAAGCTCCATGGAGCTAGGATGGTTAAAAGAGAGAGTGTGGCCACCTACCTCACTTGGGTTGCACAGGTGAAGGACGAGTTGGCAGCAGTTGGAGAAGTCATTCCTGACTCAGAGTTGGTGCGGATAGCCCTCAAAGGCTTCACCAAGGAGTGGGAGGTTTTTGTCAAGTGTGTGGTGGGGAGAGAGAAGCTCCCCGACTGGAGCAGATTGTGGGATGATTTTACGCAGGAGGAGATCCGAGAGGGGTCTCAGGAAAAGGCATTGGATGGTGCAGACGACGAGAATGTTACTCTTGTGGTAAAGGGCAATAAGAAGGAAATGAGCAAGGTGAAATGCTTTGCACGTCACAAGACTGGCCACTATGCTAGTTAATGTCCGAACAAGAAGAAGAAGAAATCTGAACCATAGGTGTCAGCTTCAGCAGAAGTTGCAGAGTTTGCTTAGAGATTTGAGAAGTTCTCTTTCATAGCTGGTGCCGTGGGCAGTGGATGCTTAGTGTTCGAGGACATTGAATCTTGGTTTGTGGACTGTGATGCTTCTCGGCACATGATCGGGTTGAGGTCAGTTTTCCTCGATCTTACAGAAATAGACTTAGACTGTAGCGTGAATTGTGGAGCCGGCCCACAACATGCAGTAAAGGGGGTTGGAAGGATGAGATTCCAACTAGAGTTAGGAGGTCTTCTGGAGGTTGGCGAGGTGTTATATGACAGTTAATTTGCTCTCAGTGTCAGCTTTGGATGAGAGTGGATTTGGAGTTGTTTTCAACAGTAGACATGTGTTTTTGTATCCCGTGGGAGCAATTGCTGACACAACAGTAATGCTTGGTGTCAAGTATAAGGGCTTGTACTGGCTGTTGGGTAGACCTGTGTTGGGGTCCAGTGGATTTCTGGACTCAGATTCTGTGTTGGAGAGTTGGCAGGTAGCACAGGAGAGTGAGTTGATACATGTCACTTAGTCTTCTTCTGGGACTCTCAAGGGACTCAACAGGCATGAGTCGACATAGTTGGATGCTCAGGAGAGTGTGTAGTCTCCTAGGAGCATGTCTTCAGTTCGTGGTACAATAGAGGTAGCAGCATAGGCTTCCAGTGCAGTGGGAGTAGTGGCTTCATGTTTAGAGGGAACAAAGATTTCTGGTACAGAGGGAGCAGCTATGGCAGCTGTTGAGATGGAGACATATTCTGGTGGTGCTACCAGAATTACCTCCCTCGCTAAGAGGGAGTGTTAGTTTTTAGCCCGGGAGGTACTCCGCATGTTTTGTCTTGTATGCGGATGTTACCTTAATGTTTACACTACCAGACAATTAACTTTGTAATAGTTTTTATAAAGTTGTTTTTAGTGGTTCTTTTATTAAAGTGACTTTTTTTAATAAAGTGTACTTTTTATTTTTAAAGCGACTTTATTTTCATAAAGCACTTATGTAATAAAGTGAAATCACTTTAATATTTCAAGTGATTCATTTTGGAGGGAATGGATCATGACCCTTGATCTTGAAAAAGGGCAAGATCTAATCTTGGCCTTTGGATCTAGGGTTGGGAAGGTGAAAAGACACTTTGGGGGGGAAAATGTCATTTTCAGATTATAAAAGAAAACATTGGGTAGTGTGCAAGACATGTTGAGAAGACATCGGGAGGAGAGTTAGAGAGATTTTTTGAGCATGCTTGAGAGAGGAAAGTGAGCATCAAAGACGACATGTTTTCCAAGGAAGGAGGTCACGAGTCCCGAGAATTTTTTTTTGTGAGTTTTGGGCCGTTTTTTTTTTTCCTGCTATGTGAGGCCGTACTGTACGGATCTGTACAGTTCGTACGATTCTGTACAACCACACGGATTTGGCACGAAAATCGAGGCAACATCGGGCACGGATTTCGAGGTAGATTTTAGTTTTCTGTTCACTATTTCTGGATCGTACGGAACAGTCCATACAGTTAACTGTGGGCACGGAAAATGAGGTACGGAGGTGGTCGTACAACAGTACGGTTTTGGCACAAAAAACGAGGCAGATTTTTGTGGGACAGATTTGGTGCTGTGAGGTATTTTCCTTGGTTGGAAATGTGGTTTTGCTGCTGTTTTGTACTTTCCTGAAGCATAATAATAAGATCTCTCTCTCTCATTGGGTTTCCCCACATTGGGGTTTTCCCTGGCATTTGCCTAAATTTCTGAGTGTTATTGGGTTGTTGTCCACTGTGTTTTTTCTGCTGCGTATTTTGCCTAGCAATGTGTATTTCTGCTTATGGAAATTTCTGAATGTGGGTTTTTTGCATTTATGAAGTTTATGAAGACAATTATCTCTAGGTTGCTGAGTGTTTGATAGAATTTCAGTTTGCTGATTTTAGTCATTAAAAATCTACAACCTTGACGGGAAGCAGAACTCGTTTGAAGTTTGACTCAACTTTTCATATTTAGACTTGGTATTCAACACCAAGTATACCCTGTAAGAGATGATGAAGTCCTTGTAGACTCAAAAGAAATCGAGAGTAAGCCTGATCTCAGAAAGGATCAGATGAAGAGACAACTTCCAGGATTGGGAGACAGATGCCATGAGAAGACTAGATCGTAGCTTTAGAGACCTCTAAAAGACATTAAATCTCCTCGGAAGATTGCCTTATTTTAGTGTCAGAGAAGGAAGTCAGTCAGAAGAAATGGATATAGATTTTTTCTGTGAGACTAGAAGGGAAGTCAATGATGAATTCCAAGATTGATCTAACAGAGCAAGCATGTTGCAGATGAACAAAACCTGATGTGTGTCCAGAGGATTCTCCCAGCAAGAGGGAGAAGACTATGATAAGACACTTACTCCAGTAATTGAAGAAATAGTTCCAGAACAACCATGATTCATATACAGTATGAGATGCAGGGGGAGCAATCCCCATATTTGAGATTTGAATTATCTCCAGTGCTAGTTGGTGTAGTACACTAGTTGGGTCATGAAGATATGACTACAATAGCAGATAGAGTTACCTCCATGAAAGAAGAAGAGTTAATTTTGTATCCGTTACTGAGCCACTCTCAGTTTCAGATGAAGTTGTTGTTGTGATGAAGTAGAGGAGTTACTCTCAGATTTCAGCAGCCACAGTGAGAATGGAGCAACTATTCTCAGCTTCAGAGCCGCTGCAGGTGTAGAGTCCCAGTTCCAGAGGAACAGTTGCAGAGAGAGTAGAGGACATACTCTCAAGTAGTGAGATAGATAATGCTTTGCAGAAAGCACATAGAGCTAGCACACGCTTGTGCATATCAAGTTGGAGTTGAAGCAAATGTACCAGGATGGTACAATGTGATGTGAAAAATTGGATTTGAAGATTGAAGATAGAGAGACTCATGTCTACAGATTGAAGGAAGCTCTATACGTGTTGAAGCAAGCTCCTAGAGCTTGATATGGAAGAATTGACAGTTTCCTGACGAGCTTGGGCTTTACCAAGAGTAAAGTTGATTCTAACCTTTACTTCAAGGTTATGAATGATGAGCCAGTTATATTATTTGTTGAAATTAGTTCAGAAATTCACTAAATTATACCTAGATTTCAACCTCCAATTAAGTTATCACAGTCAAGCATTAAATCTTTTACTAACTGCACTTAATGAGTAGAAACACTAAATAAAGTAGTTTTGAAACTAAATCTGCAGCGGAATCATTTACTAACAGTGGACAAAATATCCAATATGCACCATGAAAAATTCTGGGTAAAACCCAAGAAGAATAGCACAGAAAAAATGACAGAATTGAGGAGAAAGTTTCTTATTCAGCTTTAGGAAAATTTCTGAGTTACAACAACAGCTTTAAATCAGCATTAATCATCTGTACTTTCACTTTCACTGAACAAAAACAACATATAAATCCATAGTAACACAGTTTGAAATAAAAAACTGATTTCTTGTACAATCTGTACGGACTGTACAACCACCAATATCATAAATATGCCTCGGTTTTCATGCCCCGAAAAAGGTACAGATCCGTACCTTGCTGTACGGATTTATTTGCTGCAGTAATACACCTCGAAAGTCGTGCCAATACACAACATAAATTTATGTGCTAACTGTAGTTGCAAAACCCAACATAAATGCTGTACAACCTCCTCCAATCCGTACTGTACGGATTCCTAGCTGTACGACCTCCTTTTTAATGCTGAAACTGTCTAGAAGTGTGTGCCAATCCTCCTAAGGATGCGTGCCAACTTCTGGCTGCTGAAACTCTTTTCCTCCAAGCAAAAAAACTTCCTTGGGATGCGTGCCCCTTCACCTTCCCTCAAGCTCTCCTCAAAAGTGCACCCTCCTTCTCCTAATGAGCTGCTTGTAAGCAATTTCGAAATGTAACTCCTCTAATTCTTGATCTCCCTCAAGTGACTCTTCATTTACCCTTGAGATCAACGGTTACGATTTAATCATTCGTTGAGATCACTTTAATTAATAAAGTGACCCATAACATCATAAAGTCATTTTTACATTTCGAAATTAAACGACTCAATTTTATAAAATCACTTTATAATTATAAAGTCACTAGGAGAAAATTTGCTTGGTCACTTCCGCATGCTGAGCACTGCCAATGCAAAAGTATGTCTAAGCTACCAAATCTCAACACTCCCTCTTAGCGAGAGAGGTACTTCTGGTATCACCACCAGAATCTGTTTCCATCTCATCAGCTGCCATAGCTGCTCCCTCTATACTAGAAGTCTCTGCTCCCTCTGAACATGAAGCCACTACTCCCACTGCACTGGAAGCCTCTGCTGCTACCTCCGTTGTACCACGAACTGAAGACATGCTCCTAGGAGATTGCACACTCTCCTGAGCATCCAACTGTGTCGACTCATGCCTGCTGAGTCCCTTGAGAGTCCTGGAAGAAGACTGAGTGCCATGTATCAACTCTCTCTCCCATGCTACTTGCCAACTCTCTGACACAGAATTTGAGTCCAGAAATCCATTGGACCCCAACACAGGTCTACCCAACAACCTGTTCAAGCCCTCATACTTGACACCAGGCATCACTGCTGTGTCAGCAGTTGCTCCCATAGGATATAAAAGCACATGTCCATCGTGGAAAACAACTCCAAATTCATTCTCATCCAAAGCTGACACTGAGAGCAAATTAACCGTAAAGTCTGGAATATATAACACCTTGCCAACCTCCAGAAGACCTCTTGACTCTAGTTGGAATCTCACCCTTCCAACCCCCTTTACTGCAAGTTGTGGGCCGACTCCACAATTCACTTTACAGTTTGAGTCTATCTCTGTAAGATCGAGGAAAATTGACCTCAACCGGGTCATGTGCCGAGAGGCCCACTGTCCACAAACCATGACTCAATGTCCTCGAACACTAGGCATCCACTACCCACGGGACCAGCCATGAGAGAGAACTCCTCCTCAAATTTCTGCAAAATCTACAACCTGAGCTGATGTTTCCACCTCTGGTTCTGGTTTCTTCTTCTTCTTGTTCAGACATTGACTAGCATAGTGACCATTCTTGTGACATGCAAAACATTTCACTTTGCTCATGTCTTTCTTCTTCTCATTGCCCTTTTCCACAAGAGCAACGTTTTTGTCGTCTGCACCATCCAATACCTTTTCCTGAGACCCCTCCCAGATCTCCTCCTGCGTAAAATCATCCCACAATCTGCTCCAATCAGGGAGCTTCTCTCTCCCCACCACACACTTGACGAAAACCTTCCACTCCTTGGTGAAGCCTTTGAGGGCTATCCGCACCAAATCTGAGTTGGGAATGACTTCTCCAACAACTGCCAACTCGTCCTTCACCTGTGCAACCCGGGTGAGGTAGGTGGCCACACTCTCTCCTTTGACCATCCCAGCTCCATGGAGCTGGTCCCGGGGAACCATTTTCCGGTTCTCGTTCTTAGCCTCATATAAGCCTTTCAATGCAACCCACATTCCATTGGTTGTCTTTTTCTCAGCCAAGTGTGGAATAAGGTGGTCTTTGACCCCGTCCGAGATTATTCTCTAAGTCGTAGCTTCATTCACCTCATGAACATCAAGAGCTGTGGGATCTGTAGGTACAGGTACAACGATGTTCGCAAACGACCACAATTTGTTCTCCTTGAGATCACTGCTGATTCTAACCTTCCACTGCAGGTAGTTGGAGAGCCCCTCCAATCTATCTTCAAACCTGACGCTGGAAGTCATCTTTGTCCTCCTGACAAAGAACCTTTTTCTGTCTTCTTCAAGCAAATGTACCAGCAAATTACTTGCTGTCCCAAGTGCCAAAATTCTGCCCACTGAACTTCAGAGCACCTGCTTTGATACCATGTTGAAATTAGTTCAGAAATTCACTAAATTATACCCAGATTTCAGCCTCCGATTAAGTTATCACAGTCAAGCATTAGATCTTTTACTAGCTACACTTAATGAGCAGAAACACTAAATAAAGTAATTCTGAAACTAAATCTGCAGCGAAATCATTTACTAATAGTGGACAAAATATCCAATATGCACCATGAAAAATTTTGGGTAAAACCCAAGAAGAATAGCACAGAAAAAATGACAGAATTGAGGAGAAAGTTTCTTGTTCAGCTTTAGAAAAATTTACGAGCTACAACAACAACTTTAAATCAGCATTAATCATCTGTACTTTCACTCTCACTGAACAAAAACAACATATAAATCCATAGTAACATAGTCTGAAATCAAAAACTGATTTCCTGTACAATTTGTACGGACGATACAACCACCAATATCAGAAATATGCCTCGGTTTTCGTGTCCAGAAAAAGGTACAGATCTGTACTTTGCTGTACGGATTTATTTGTTGCAGTAATACACCTCGAAATTCGTGCCAATACACAGCAGAAATTTCTGTGCTAAATGTAGCTGCAATACCCAGCATAAAATGCTATACGGCCTCCTCCAATCCATACTGTACGGATTCCTAGCTGTACGACCTCCTCTTTAATGCTGAAACTGTCTAGAAGTGCATGCAAATCCTCCTAAAGATGCGTGCCAACTTCTCGCTGCTGAAACTCTTTCCCTCCAAGCAAAGAAATTTCCTTGGGATGCATGCCCCTTCACCTTCCCTCAAGCTCTCCTTAAAAGTGCGCCCTCCTTCTCCTAATGAGCTGCCTTTAAGCAATTTCGAAATTTAACTCCTCTAACTCTTGATCTCCTTCAAGTGACTCTTCACTTACCCTTGAGATCAACGGTCATGATTTAATCATTCATTGAGATCACTTTAATTAATAAAGTGACCCATAACATCATAAAGTCACTTTTACATTTCGAAATTAAAAGACTCAACTTTATAAAATCACTTTATAATTATAAAGTCACTAGGAGAAAATTTGCTTGGTCACTTCCGCATGCTGAGCGCTGCCAATGCAGAAGTACGTACAAGCTACCAAATCTCAACATTATTGCTACTATATGTAGATGATGTATTCTTGACAAGATGAAGAAAAACTCATCACAGATTGCAGAAGAAGTTTGCTACAGAGTTTGATGGAAGACCTAATGCATTATCTCTTAGGTCTTGAAGTTTGACAGAGCCCAAAGAAGATCTTCCTTAACCAAGGGAAGTATGTAGTTGAAATAATGAAGAGGTTTTAACATGTTGAAATGTAAATTCATGTACACACCCATGGAAAACGAAGTTGAAGCTCTTGGTAGACACTTTGTCAGAATTGGTTGATGCTACTCTATACAGACAAATTATTGGTTCGGTTATGTATCTGACAAATAACAGATCAGATATATGTTTTGTTGTGAACAAATTTTGAGTCAGTATCTGGTAGAGCTCAAACATGTTCACCTTGTAGCTGCAAAACATGTGATGAGATACCTTAAGGGTACATTGGATTTTGGTCTCTGTTATACTAGAGATCATGACTTCAGATTGTATGGATATACTGATTTAGATTGAGCTGGAAGTGTTTCTAATAGAAAGAGCACTTTAGGATGTTGTTTCAGTCTGGGGTCAGCCATGATCTCATGACAGAGTAGGAAGCAATCAAGTATTGCTCTCAGCATGGCTAAAGCGGAATACATTGCTTCAGATGTTGTTGACAAATCTATTTGATCTGGAGATGGAAGCCACCGTGATCCTATGTGATAACCAGAGTTGTATAAAAATGATGTGTTCCATGATGAGTCAAAGCACATAGAGATTTGGTATCACTTCATTCATGATATGATGAGGAGAGGAGCTATAAAGGACCAATATGTTGGCACGGATGAACAGGTTGCAGATGTGTTGATCAAGCCTCTGTCTCGTGTAAAGTTTGAGCACTTTCGAGACAAGCTTGGTATAGTTCGAAAGGACTTCCCTCGAAAAGGGGAGTAGTGCTGATGATACTATGGTATCCTGACCAATAACGGGTAGCTCAGTTAGGATTTTATATCCTAGGGGACTGATCATCCCTGGACAGATATCAAAGGTTCATAAGGACGGTCTGTCAAAGTACTTGTGCATGTATATGCTATCTTTGGTGAGTAGTGGTAGCTCCGTTAGGATTTTATATTCTATGGAATCTTTTGATTCATGGGCAGATCCTTTGGATCTGTCAGAATACCACAAGATGTTGATGCCAACCTTGTGCTGAAGATTTCCATCTTCCTGCTGATGTTGTTGTGATGCCAGCCTTGTGCTGAATATTTCCAACTTCGTGCTGATGTTGTTTTGATGTCAGCCTTGTGCTGAAGATTTCCAGCTTCGTGTTGATGTTGTTGTGATGCCAGCTTCGTGCTGAAGATTTCCAGCTTCGTGCTGATGTTGTTGTGATGCCAGCCTTGCGCTGAAGATTTCCAGCTTTGTGGTGATGTTGATGCCAGCCTCGTGCTGAAGATTTTGAGCTTCGTGCTGATGTTGTTGTGATGCCAGCCTTGTGTTGAAGATTTCCAGCTTCGTGCTGATGTTGTTGAGATGCCAGCTTTTTGTTGAAGATTTCCAGCTTCGTGCTGATGTTGTTGAGATACCAGCTTCGTGCTGATGTTGTTGAGATGCCAGCTTCGTGCTGAAGATTTCCAGCCTAGTGCCAATGTTGATGATGCTCCAGCCTTTGTGCTGTGATACTGCTATTGTTGATGTTGTATCAACCTTGTGCTGTTATTGATGATGATGATGTATTAGTGTTATAATAATCCATGTTGATGCAGATGATGATGATGCCACTTCAACTTCTTGCTGCTGCTGATGATGATGTTATTTCAGCTTTAATGTTGAAGATGATGATGTTACTTTAGCCTCATGCTAAATATGTTGATGATATTACTTTAGCCTCATGCTAAAGAAGATGACGATGTTACTTTAGCCTCATGCTAAAGATGATGATGATGTTACTTTAGCCTCATGCTGATGAGGATGAAGATGCTACTCCAGCTCCATGCTGTGAACAATGATGATGAGAAAAACTTCCGATGATTTATAGATATGCCAGTCAATGTTCCAGATGCTGTTGATGTTGCTGCCCTCTCTCTCTCCTGATTATGTTGTAAAATACCCTTCTTGTTAAGGGGGAGTGTTGAAATATTGTAACTGCAAATAGTATTCTATTTATTATTGAGTT
>JASDQU011178421.1:9901-21326 GCA_032191745.1 Picea mariana
ATCAAAGCTAATTTTCGTCTATAGATTTCAGGCGAAGGAGATAAAGGAGACAAAATAAATCGACTTTGTACTCTGTGTGTGAGAGACAGTCAACACAATGCCAGCGAGGAGATGAGGGGAGCCACCTTTAGCCAATCGTGTTGTAGAAAGAGAGATGTGAGAACTTCGTGCAAGGATGGATACAACGGAAGCAACACAGAGAAGAGCACCTGATGCTGGAGACATTAGCGATGCAGAGAGAGAAGATGTAGAAGCTGAAGAATCTACAGGGGAACACGTTGTCGAAGAACGTTTGCTAAGAGAAGTTGTTAGATTGGGAGCCAGAGCCAAGATAGAGGTCCCAATGTATGAAGGAAATTTGAATGTTGAAGAGCTGCTGGATTGGATAAGGTCCATGGAAAAATATTTTGATGATGAATATGTCGATGGGGAGAAAAGGGTGAGACATGCTGTCACCAGGCTTAAAGGATACACAACACTATGGTGGGATGAACTGCAGGTTGAGAGGCGAAGAAGGGGAAAACATAAGATAAAGAATTAGGACAGAATGGTAGCCAAGTTGAAGGCTAAATTCATGGCCAAAGATTATCATATCAATATGTTCAGGAAGCTACAGAACCTAAGATAGAAAGGTACGACAGTCAAAGAATACATAGAGGACTTCTACAAGCTAAACTTTACAGTTGGACAAAGAGAGCGGGATGAAGAAAAATTTTCCAGGTATATGAATGGCCTGAGGTACGAAATCCAGGATGAGCTCAATGTGATGTTGGTAAGGACAGTGGAGGATGCTTATTAGTTTGTGTTGAAGGCAAAAGAGAAGTTGGCCAGAAAACAAAGCCAGTGAGGTAGAGGTAAAATCTCAGACCCGAACAAAGGCAAGGGAGTTGCCCATGACAAGGCACATAATTCCAAAGACAAGGTTGAAACTCCACATAGTCACTCGGAAAGAGGAGGAAGTTCCCAAGGAATACAAGGTGGTGGAAGAAACTCTTCTAGAGGAAGAGGCAGAGGAGGAATAAGATATTATGAATGTGTAAAGACAGGGCACATGTCTTGGGAATACCCCGAGAAAAAGAAAGAAGGAGGAGAAGCTAACATTTCGGAAGCTCAAAGAGGGAATGTTGAAGTAGAAGGAGAAGAGGATGGAACATCCATGATGATGAGAAAAGTTCTCTTAAAACCAGAGGCAGAAGTTAAAAATCCAGTATAGAGGAACAATCTATTCAGGACAACTTGCAAGATTAAAGACATAGTATGCAAGGTGATAATTGACAGTGGGAGAACTGATAACTTAGTATCCACAAAGATGGTGGAGAAATTGGAGTTGGAGACAACTGCACACCCAGAGCCATATAAAGTCTCATGGTTGCAGAAAGGACACCAGGTAATGATTACTAAACAATGCTTGGTTGAATTTAAGATATGAGGATATGGAGATGAAATTTTGTGTGATGTAATTCCCATGGATGTATGCCATATTTTGTTGGGAATACCATGACAGTTTGACAGGAATGTCATTCATTATGGGAGGAAGAATACATACACCTTGGAGAAGAATGGTAGGACACACATGTTATTGCCAATAGAGGAGAAAAAAGTTAAAGGGGAAGCCAACACAAGCATACTTCTCATGAGTGGGAAGAAACTCCTGAAAGAAGTTAAGAAAGAATAGGAGATGTAGTTTGTTGTGGTGAGGAAACCCAGATTCATCCTTACTAGTACTTCGATGGATTATTTTCTCGAAGAAGTTCAAGAATTGTTGGAAATTTTTTGTGACATAGTGGTGGATGAGCTGCCTAACTCATTACCACCCATCAGAAGTATCAACCATCATATTGATTTGATACCAAGAATAAGTATTCCAAACAAAGCGACATACATAATGACACCTCCAGAGAATGAGGAGGTAAATAACCAAGTCTAGGAATTGTTAGACAAGGGTTTGGTCAGAGAGAGCTTGAGCCCATGCGCAGTGCCAATTGTGTTGAGTCCAAAGAAATATGGAGAATGGAGGATTTGTATAGACTTGAGAGCCATCAACAAGATCACTACCAGGTATAGATTTCCTTTGCCAAGAATAGATGATTTGATGGATTGTTTAAGTGGGGAAAATTTCTTTTCTAATATAGATTTGAAAAGTGGATATCACTAGATTAGAATGAGAGAAGGTGATGAGTGGAAGATAGCCTTTAAGACAAATGAAGGTTTGTATGAGTGGCTTGTTATTCCATTTGGATTAACCAATGCCCTGAGTACTTTTATGAGGTTGATGAATGAAATACTAAAATATTTCATTGGCAAGTTCATGGTTGTGTATCTAGATGATATATATTGATCTTTAGCAAGACTAGAGAGAGCACTTGAGGCACCTGACACTAGTGATGAGGAGACTACAGCGGGATAAGCTATTGATAAACTTGAATAAGTCCTCTTTTATGAAGACATAAGTCATTTACTTGGGTTTTGTGATCTCTTCAAATAAACTGAAGATGGATCTAGAAAAGTTGAAAGCAATCAAAGAATGGCCATCGCCAAGGAGCATGTTTGAGGTAAGAAGATTCCATGGATTAGCGAGTTTCTATAGGAAGTTCATCAGATATTTCAGTGGAATTTGTGCACCAATGATGGATACAGTGAATAAGAGACACAAGTATTTTAAATGGATAGAGGAGGCCGAAAAGAGCTTCAATACACTGAAGGAGAAAGTAATGGACTGACCAATCCTGGTCTTGCGAAATTTTGAGAAGACGTTTCAGGTAAGGTGTGATGCAAGTGGAGTTGTGATTGGAGGAGTTTTGAGCCAAGATAATAGACATGTTGCTTACTTTAGCGAGAATATGAATGAGATGAAGAGAAAATACTCCACATATGATAAGGATTTTTATGCCATAATTCAAGACTTGAAGAAATGGAGACATTACCTTGTCCCACAAGAATTTGTCTTGTATAGCGATAACCAAGATTTGCAATTCATAACCAAACAAGAAAAATTGATTCAGAGGCATGCAAAGTGGATTAAGTATATGCACAATTTTACTTTTTTCATTAAACATATTACTGGGAATGCTAACAAAGTTGTTGATGCATTGAGCAGGAGATGTTTGACTTTGCAGGAATTTTTTGTAAAGACCTTAGGGTTTGAACACCTTGAGGAAATGTACAGTCATGATCCAGACTTCAAGGAAGCATACAAAGCATGCACGAATCCTGTGTTGAAAGATAGGAGCCAGTGGACAACGTATATGATTCAAGAGGGATTGTTGTTCAAGGGCAATCAATTGTGCATACCAAAATTCTCAATGAGGGATAACCTTTTGAAGGAAAAACATAGTGGAGGATTGGCTGGACATTTCGGCCATGATAAGACATTTGCACAGTTGAGAACCTCATACTATTGGTCGGGTATGAGAACATATGTGATAAAATTCGTGAACAAATGAAGAATATGCCAACATGAAAACGGTAAAAGACAGAACACTGGATTGCATCAACCATTGCCCATACCAGAGAGGCCTTGGGATGCAATAAGCATGGATTTTGTGTTGGGACTGCCAAAAAAAAAAATAGGATGCAATGCCCATACTTTATCTTGTGTCATAAGACCAGTGATGAAACACATGTTGCAAACTTGTTTTTCAAGGAAGTTGCGAGACTTCATGACCTACCCAGAAGCATTGTCTCGGACAGAGACATAAAATTTGTTGGTCATTTTTGGAGAACAATGTGGAATAATTTAGGGACAGATTTGTCCTTCATCTCATCTTATCACCCTCATACAAATGGACAGACTGAGGTGGTAAACAAAATCTTGGGAAACTTATTGAGGAATCTAGTCACTGAGCACCATAATAAATGGGATCAGATTCTGCTACAAGCAGAATTTGCATACAATGACTCACTAAACAGGAGCACTGGAAAGAGCTCATTCCAAATATTGTATGGAATGCAACCCAGGGGAGCATATGAGTTGAGAGACTTGTTACAGAGTGAGATCAGAAGTGCTGGAGCATAAGATTTTGCTGTAGAAATGCATAAGCTCCATAGCCAGATCAGGGGGCAGTTGTAGAATTCTAGCCAAGAGTACAAACATAGAGCTGATCAACATCGCAGAGAACTCCAATTTGAAATATGGGATCAGGTTCTAGCACATCTGAAGAAGGAAAGGTTCCCTAGGAGGACAAATAACAAGTTAAATATGAAGAAGATAGGACCATGTAAGATCTTGAGTAAGTTTGATGCAAATGCTTATGAGATTGAGCTTCCAGATAGTGTGGGTATATCGACCATATTCAACATCTTAGACATGTATCCTTACCAAAAGGATGACACAGAGGGATCAACAGATCAAGAGAAGATTCAGTGGGAGAAACAAATGTGTATAGCAGAAAAACCACAGATGGAAAGGATCGTTGATCAAAGGATTGGTAAGAAGACCAAGAGGAAGACCTATTTTGAATATCTGGTCAAGTGGAAGGGACACCCAATAGAAGATGCCAGTTGGGAGAGTGAAGCTGGTATCTAGAAGCATGAAAAGTCAGTGAAGGAGCTCATGGATAGGAGTCCATGAATTTTTTCCTAGGGGAGTATGATGCAGAAGCATCGTCAGCAAGTACACATGGCAGAACAACTCAGTGCTCGAGGACCAATTTGGAATCTCGAACGCTGGCCGTTACTGTAATCGTTTGAAGCTGATAGAAAATAAAAGAGGAAAAATCACGCATGTGGAAAAAATGAGCACGTGTGACCTAAGAGATTAACCCTAGTCTGGATGTAACTGTAATTAGATAGTAGTTAGTGGTTTTCTTTTGTATAAAGAGAGATTTTGTACGCCAAAAAGAGGAGTTACGAGAATTATGAGCAAGTAGAAATTTGTGAACAGTAGTTGTTGCTTTGATTTTAGCTGTAACCATTTTCTTGATTTTGAATGAAGATAACAGAGGAAAAATGGTCCAATGTATGGTGTGAATATCATTTACAATTTCCCTGTTGTTGTCGTTAATCTTTTCAAGAATGAACGAATCTTGCTACGAGTGCATGTAGCTTTGAAATGCTTATATAAATATTAAAAATCGCTTTTTCTTCTTGAGTCGATGCAAGGTGTGCACACAGTCTGCAAAGAGTGCATTGACAGAGTCTGTTTCAACTCGTAAAGCTCTGAAGAGACAGCGTAAGACTTTCTTTGCAGGAAGTGTAAAGCGACAGTCGTAAGGAGTGCACAGTCATCGCAAGTACTCAAATCTTGTGTAAAGATATATTTCAAATAGTGCACAGACCTGGAATTCGACGAAGAGTCGAAGCGACTCTGTAAAGAAGTCGAAGGATGAGAGCGGAAGAACTCTAGGAAGGCAAGAAAGGATTCTTTTCTAGAACCTTTGGATCTGAGTTTGGCGAATTTCCCAGAAAATCCAGAAGTGCTTGGGAGATCAAAATATTTGGAGAGATCAAGCTCAGGAGGGGTATCACTTTCCAAGGAGAGCGGACGAGATCCAAGAAATGGACTTGTAGGAAGGATAAGGGTCAAAGTCTTTAAATCCTTTTAAGAATATGCTAAGTATGAATATAGCTTTATCTCAGAGGGAAGATTTGGACCATTTGATCAACGTCCAAACAATGAGGAGTAAGTAAATAGGAGGAAAGATCTCAACCGTTTGATCTGAGTGCAAACGGATCATTGTCATTTGATCGAGGTAAAGTGCATTAACATTAAAACTTTGAACGTACATAGGAGGAAAAAGATCATGAAATTCTGAAATCATTGGAACCGTCCATTGTCAAGGAGGACACGTGGTGAGAGATCAACATTTCGCTGACTTGCAGGGTGGAAAGGTCAAAGAAAAGAATTGTGAGAATTCACGAAACACGAAATCATGAAAAGATCACATCCATTGATCGTTCTGAAATGATCGAGACCATTCATCATCAGGGAGGACACGTGGAGGGATCTCAACATTTCTCTGACTCGTGACTTAAAGAAGTCAAAGGTCAAGTTACAAGAACTCATGAATCACAAAATCGCGAAAAGATCACAGCTGTTGATCGAAGGAGGGATTTGGACCGTAGATTTGGTTTTGTCAGGACTTCACAACTCAGGAAATCAGAGGTAAGAGTTCTGGGAACTCGTGAAACCTGAAACCGCGAAGATTTGATCTAAGCTGTCGGTTCGAGAAGAGATCTAGACCGTTGAGCATCTAGAGAGACGATTCGTGAAGTGTGAACTCACGAGACGTGAAATTGTGAAACGCTCGAGAGGTTGGCCCATGGTGACTGTGAAGGGTCACATTGGTGAAGGGGAATAGAGGGGCTAGCATGTGCTAGGCTCCTGTCGGGGTTTTAGAAGTTGGTAGAGTCGGAGTGACTCACATGCAAAGGACTGATACGTGAAGTCACGACGCACCTTTCGATTAGGAGACTAGTCACAACCTTAGTGACATAAAATAAGTGCTTAACTAGTAGAGATAGAGTCTAAGTATGTTGAAGCTTAAAGGCATTAAGAAGAAAGCTGTGAGTTCCATGTAATCATGCTTTAAGGGAAAGAGGGCATGTTAAGTGGATTTGAGGTTCTTGAGGGTCAAAGAGTCAATCAAAATCAGTTTCTTGATCAATCCTTGACCGGGAGGTTGCGCAGTCCTTAGGATAGAAGGGGGGTCTGTATCGAGATGGCTTCACTAGTTAACTTGATATGGTTCACAATTTCCATGACTCTGGTCATAAATTGATCAACATTTCTAGACTCTGTCATTTTTAAGGTCTCAAAATGTGTCCTCGAGGTCATTTCCCTGGTAGGTTGTTCTTAGGAAGTCCTAGGACTTTTTTGATGTAACAACACCTGTGATTTTTTGAGAAAATGGAGTCATCCACTGAGTTTTGAATCCAAAACTTGCCCTTATTCTCTCTTTTCCTCTATTCTGCCTAAGCATTTCTCTGTTGATTGGTCATGGATTCTATATCTGTTGGATTTGGTTCCACATAGCCATGATCCACTGGATCCCAACACTCCTGTGCTTGTACGAAGGATCTCATTCTAAGAGACCAAAATTCATAATTCTTGCCAAGTAAAATTGGCCCTAAATTGTTAGAGTTTGGTCATTTTTTTGAAAAAAAAATTAGAACAGTAAAACAAAACTGTAACTAATTTTGGTCTGCTTTCTCAGGAATAAAAAAAATCACCAATGACTAAGATAAAACCCCATATAATTTTCAGTTCAAAAAAAATATACCAGTCTTTTCGATTTGGTTTATTGAGAACTTACTGTAAAACTAAAAAAAAATTGGTCCTAGGTCCTCTCCGCGAGCAACAATGGTAGGATGTTTATGCCCTCTCTCCACAGATGCAGGATGTTGCAAAAAGAATGGCTTGGCGTGCGTGCTTGTGGAGTGTGTGTTTCAAATTATGATCTGTGCGCGCGATTTGGAGTGTGCAATCTTTCCAATGCCAATGACTTTCACTCCGTGCACTAGCCAACAAGGTGTCCTACTACCATGAGAAATATGTAGTGCTAAATTCTCAAAAATGTTTTAAGAACAAGCGATGAAATTCTCAAGAATCAAAGATTGGGATTTGAGTGTAAATTCCTCAATTCAATGTGATTTGGGCTCGATCTGCTGTCAAACCACAATCCTGGTGCGTGCTACTATGATCCACCCTTGTGGAGTGTGTGCTCTTGTTATGTCTCCACACTATATGATGCCTCCATGCGCTATGATGCCATGCGCTCTTTTGAGCGGACTACTCTTCAAGCTCTATGGAGAGTCTTATCTCTCGTGCCCTGAAACCATGAGAAAAACAAGGGACTGAGCAATTGAAACAAGAAACTGTGCAGACAAAACAATCTACTATGCGGACTTGACAAAAGGATTGCGCAAAGAAACAAGAGACTGTGTGCTAAATCAAGAAACTGTGCAAACTAAACAAGAAACATGAAACATAGTAGAGAGGTTAGAAACTATAATGTGCAGAGCGCAATTATATTAGATGATAGGAAAAACTTATATAGAGGAAACAAAACAACAAAATCAAGAAGACAGAAAGAAATCCTAACAACTGGTACAACTGGCCAAAACAACTGGCAATATACAGTCACACGCTGTGGAGGTTACAACTAACAATGGGGACAATTTGGGTGACTTGATTTGTCTTTTTCAGGAAGATTTTGGAAAAACATTTGGAGTATCATTTGTTCCTTTTGTTTTTGGTCTTCTCAAACAGGAGAGAGAATTTGACAATGCCCAAAGCTTTGTCAAGTTGAAGAAAAGTTCAATTACTAATGGCGCTTAAGGGTGTTTTCGATTCTTGGGAAGCATTTATGGACAAAATGGGTTCAATTTATAGAGTATTTGAATGAAAGAGCTGGTATGATAGGAAGCTCACCATCCTCTATGCACATATTTAGTCTAACACGTCTTCCACATCATAAATCACTGATAATCTCCCAGTCTCGTTTTTAATGGAAGGATTCTTTCAAAGTTATGGGAGTGTCTATGAACATTGCATTTATGATAGAATATAGGACTTAGAAATCAAAGATTAACACAGCCGAAAAATGAGCAAAGAAGCTCACAAAACCATGCGTCCATTAATCAAGAAATCACATACATTTATAGAAGTATAATATGTTCAGTAGTTTGAACAGACTCCTAGAAAATAGGATCTGAAAACATAATTATGATTTCACTCTCAAATGACCTCTAACAACACTCTAACAAATTTCTAAGAATACATTGCTCCATTATTTCTCCAACACTCCCCCTTAATGGAGAAATGAAATACTCTAATACTCCTAAAATGTAAATACCTGCTAGGTCTATGTCTCAGCTAGGTTTACAAAGTATTTCATTTTAACTTTCTTTATTACAATATATTGATGAAACTTCTTTCTGAAATTTGATGCTTTTGACTTGTTTCTTCTTCTTATTTCTCCATATCATGAACTCTGAATATCTCTTCTTGCTACAACTGGGATGATGCCAATTCATTTCAACTCCTTTTTCAACAAGTTCAATTTTTTCTATGTCTTGTTCAATGGATTTGTTGTAACAGATGTTGGAAATTGCTCTACTCAGTGTCTTCATCCCAAATGTGTTTGAGGATCACATCAAGCTTATTAATCAACTAGGGATCTCAACTCCAAATTATCTCTAACTTGCATCAGATTGTTGAAGGCCTTGTAGGGCCTTTTGGGAAGAAAGTTCGTATTCTGAGGTCTCTCACATATTAGACATGATCTAAGGATGCCATTTGAATCCTAGTCTAATATGTTATTAAATTACGACTCGTTTACTGTTATGTTTAGAGAATTTAAATCAGTTGGCATTTCAGAAGCGGTTCGATATGGGACTTCTTCATACTTTTGTTGCTGCAGGCAATAAAGGAGACATGCTATAGTAGCTATTTGTATTCCACCAATGCTTCATGTCAATCGAACCTATTGGCTGTGTTGAAGGATTTGAACGGAATCAACAAAGGCAATATAATTGATCCGGTTTGTTACTCACTTTCTAAGAAGCAGGAAAACCTAAGCAATCAAAAAATTCTAACCAAGAGGTATGAGAAATTAAAAGTATTTGATCAGCCTCTTGGGTCAAGGAGGATACTGTATAGTCATGGTTGGTTCACAAAATCCCTTGAGGAAGGATTTCTGACAGTTCAACTACAACTTGGTTACCAAGATAGACCATGCCCTACTGTGGAAAAATATCAGCTTTCCAACATTTGGGCAAATAATCCCTATGTCAGAAAAGAAATTCATGTGCAGTCGGAGGAGATAACTGGAAAGTGGAAGAGGTGCTCAAGCCGATTTAAATATCATCATGATTTCTAGAGTGTAGTTGAATATCATCGCAATCTTACTAAGGAATGACTATCACACTTTAATCTACAGTGGTGATCAGGTTCTGATTGTACCATTCATTGCAACTGAAGTATGGATCAGATCATTGAACTATGCAATTCTTTATGATTGGAGGTCGTGATGGGTGGATCAACAAGTTGTGGGATACACAAGATTATATGACAATAACCTCACATTTGCAACAATCAAGGGAGGTGGACATGTAGCCCCAAAATACAAGCCTCGACAAGGATGTGTGATGTTCAAGAAATGGAGCTCCGGAGAACCTTTAATTTTCAGAGCAAGAAATAGAAGTTGACGATAAACACCATGCGGTGGCTTTGCTCCACTATGAAGAAGACTATAAAACCTGAGGCGACTTTGGAAAGACCAGAAAAGAATTATTAGTATGATGCAAGTTAGTATTCCACAAATTGAAAGCATGGCACGAAAGAAAGTCTCCTCGATGTACAATTCCCTGATTGTAGAAAAGCTTGGCCTTTCAGTAGAAATCAATCGTTTAGGTTGACTGGTTGGTTCTATGTCCTCACTTGATGATATTGCAATGAATTATGGTGTCACTTCTGCAAGCAGGAGGACGCTTGATCTTCTGAACGCGTTCAAAATTCTGTTGTCTCGGAATGGGAAGGATATTTGTGGATGTGTCAATCTGCATAGTGAAGGATATATTAAATACATTCTCCGAATTCAAGATGGCACATGTCACATGCATGAAATTCCACGAGAGCACCCACATAAATTTTAAGTCACGCTCTATTTCAGGATTCTGACCACCATCTGAAGAATGTCAATATGCCAATCCCCCTGAAGCCCGAAAGCCGAAATCATGGTTTCAATCATCGCGTCGATGGGTAGGGTTACATTTGTCAATTATAAGATTATGTTAGTCGTATTCGCACACGGACTTTGGCTGGCATCAAATCTCACATAGCCATTGTGAATCTGGGAGCTGTGTTTCATGAAGACACAAGTTATGCTACTTGTAATGAGGGAAATTCTATTATGACCTCGGCAATGGATGAAAGAGAAGAATCACC
Organism: Picea mariana; assembly: GCA_032191745.1. NCBI lineage: Eukaryota > Viridiplantae > Streptophyta > Pinopsida > Pinales > Pinaceae > Picea > Picea mariana. Next base: position 20,790 of record JASDQU011178421.1, read on the forward strand.
ACAGTCCCCTGAAATTCAGGAGAGTGTAGATGGAATATCCCTTGTGGCTCTTTCTGATGTAGATAAAACATCAACAATGGTCAAGAGGAACACTCAAAGAACTCAAAGTAGAGAAACTAATACTGGAGAATCCACATGCTGGAACATGGTGCCTTCTTTGCCTTCTTATGTTCCTTTTGTCTATCCTTGTATAATTAAAGGAGCGGTTTCAGTCACATTCTATGAGATCATACATGTCTCGATTTCAGAAGAAATATGACCTTTGCATGGCCAACAATGCTGCGTCGATTCTGGGTATGGAGCATCTTCCAAATTTTCCACATTTGCAGCAATGGCTAGGGTTAGTTGTGGCTGGTGCTGTAGAACTAGGACACATAGCAGAACCACTTACTCTTCGAACAACCACCTCTCTTGTTCCTGTTGGCTAGCAGTGTGGGTGAGAAAAATGTGTTGATATCGAATAAGAGGTTTCCTCAGATAAGGAACATTTGTTCCTTAATACAACTCATGCACATGGAGGTGAATCAAATGCATACA
>JASDQU011178422.1:0-15860 GCA_032191745.1 Picea mariana
TTATAATCGAGTGGGGCATCGATAACTTCGATATCAATGAGAATAGTCTTGCCCACAAGTTCAACGGGGACATTTTGGAAGAGCTCTTCAGGAGAGGATGGTCGTCCATCATAAGATCGTAATGTGATGGCAGAGGGTATGAGTTCCATGGAACCAAGTTTCTGCCATACTATTTTGGACATGATGCACGTAGATGCACCTTCATCGATGATACATTGATGAACTGTGATGTTTCGTATTTTTATTGGTATTTGAAAAGCGATCAAGGCGGGAAGACGAGGTTCTCCCCTGTCAAGATCAAAGGTGATGAGTCGATTATCTGCAGGGTCAACTGCCCCCAAGGAAAAAAGTAGAGATTTCCGCTGTGTAGGACAAGTCTGGAGGACTTCCAAGACTGACATGGCAGCTGGGGATTGTGCTAAGTCATCTACCAAGCTATAGTTATGAGCTTCCCTAGCCTGTGGGTTGTGGACATTCCTGCGCAAGGGGATGCGAGGGATGTGTAGTGGTGGTTTGGCGGAAGGGCGAGGAATCACCAATGGGGGTCCCGTTGGTGTAGGGTTTGTCTYTGGAGAGATGGGAGTAGACTCAGYGGRTGTATGATACTGACGATTACGGGTTTGCAGAAGGATTTCTTCCTCACTCGTGAGGAGAATTGTAAGCTCTGCTGGATTGTTAGGGATGTGGTATTGTCCCACCTGAGGTGGGGTATGCTGTGCATCCTGTTGGGTGTTTATCACACCTTGATGTGGAATAGGATTTTGTAGAATGGTGGGAGGGGGTTGCTGCACGTATTGTTGTGGTGACTGCTGAGGGGCGGTTTGTGCAGGAGAATGGGGAAGATTACCAGAATCTTTCAACCATTTAAAATCAGCGATCTAGGGGAAATGGTGAGTGTAATGACCGAACTCACCACAAAGAGCACAAGGGAAGATGGTTTTAACATTATTTCACCCTTGGTGTTTGTTATTATTGCCCCCCTTGGGGGTTTTGGTTCCCTTGGTTCTGGTTTCCCCATTTCGTCACCTTGGTGAGCAAATAAGAGGTGCTTGCATGCCCAGTTGGGTCTTGCTGAGCATGACAGTTGTAGAGGAAAGAGTTAGAGAAAGAAAAACAAAACTATAAGCAAGAATTAAACTAATAAAAACTAAAATTATAAGCATATGGATATAGAGATAACAAACACAAAAAGACCAATATCACCAATGTCTTTAGGCTGATCTATTGATGAAATCAAAGCACCAAGAAGAAAGGGGACTATGAGTCTCTTCTTCCTCCAAGGGAAGGCTCTTGGACCCTCACAAACTTTCTCTCCTTACAACAAGAAAAATGAAAATGGTGATGAAAGAACTCCTTTGCAAATCCACTCAATGGATAGGTGGATTGCTCAATGAAATGGTGCCAAAGTGATATTGTCAAGGATGGAGTCCTTAAAACAATATAGGCAGCATAACATTACATGAAATTCATTGAGAAAATGAGGTTCATTCATGGTTTTTTATAGCATTGCTTTGGGCTTTTGTGTAACTGCTTCATAGTGTGAAAAGAGGCCATTTAGGGCATTATTAGGTCTTTGACCAGCCCACCATTCAAATCCATCCCGGATTTGGAAGTCAAATCAGCTTGGGATCTGAACCAGAAGTGGTTGGGAGGCCGACCACATTCATAAATGCACCGTTTAGCAAGTGCACAGCTTTTTGCGCTAACAGTCATGCATCGTGCGCATATGCACACATTCTACATTCCTGTTTCGCGCACATGCGCGCGCACCCAACTCCTGTAAAGCGCTCTTTATTTCTGAAATACTTTGTATAGTTTTTGGCCTTTTTGAATGCTGTGAGATTAATTCAGGCCCATGAATGACTTCATTACTGTTTGACGATGCTAAGTTCTTGTCGCCATGTGTGGACAAAATTTCAATGATAACACCTGATACTTTACCTAGTGACTTTCAGTGTCCCGATCTATATTTCTGGAGAGTTTCAGAGCATTTGGAGGCCTCCTTTAGCAGGGCCGAATTATCTAGGGTTTTCAGTCATCCAGTGGGGTGCACCATTCAGTGGGGAATTTCAGATCTACAGAGATTGAGAGGGATCTTGGAGATTCGGTCACCTGGGTTGTTCTTACCATCACCCGATCTATCAGTTGGAATATTTATTAGGGTGATTGGACACTTTTGGCAGTAGGGCTGAGTTATTGAGGGTTTCAGCCTTCTATTGGAGCGTGGCATTCTTCAGCTGGAGAGTTTGGCATCCAGATCTGTTTGTATTGATCTTCATTTCTTATTCAACCTTTGGAGGTATCTTTTGTATTAGCGGGAGCATTTTGTAGCAGCTCTTATCTATTTTCTATCTTCTTGGCCATCTGTTGCTCATTCCAGATCGACATCTTCATTGTACCATGTTTCTCTATTTTATGAATAAAGAAGAATTGAGATGTTTTGGCTGGTCTATCTTATTGCATATGGTTGAGGTATGTTCCATGGTTATCTCTTTCCGTTATTTTCTGCATACACACATATAAACACATCTAAAAGGTAGATCAGAAAAGTGTTTGACGAAATACCTCACTCAGAAAAAGTTTTAAAAAGACACCAAAATAGTGATGATCCTTGCATAATGGCTTGGGATCATTATAGTGGTATCATAGCTTAAATCCTACAAACCTAAGGGGTCTTTATGGATAGTTGGAAGGACATGGATAGGATATCCTTTGAGATATCATGTTTGGAGATCATGTATGACAAACTTAACGAGGAAACTAAGGCTATAATAAACTTCCAACAATATGCAACCTATAGAAATCCCCATTGGAGAAAATGGGATATTTTAGAGGGGATCATCATAGCAGATAAAAAGAGAAAAGAAGCAGCTAGATGGTGGGAAGAATAGAGAAACCCCACGCCCAGTAGGAGCACACAACCTTGCCACAGTTGCAAGGGGTCGTGGGAACCAGATCATAGGTGCAGGGGTAAGGATCAGGAGCACATTATTGAGGCATGTCATGATAGTGATGATGAGGTGTGTGAGGATGGAGCGATAGATGTGGGTTCAGAGCAGTCAGATGATGACAATGACTCTTGCACAGAGGCTAGTGATAGTGACTCTACCTCAAATGATAGTGATGATGACTCTTTCACAGAGGCTAGTGATGCTTGCACACTTGAGGAGGATGATGACCCTTTTGTAGTGGATATGCAACAGGATGGACAGGATGATAGCATTAATGCCTCAACAAACATATCACATACCATTGATGACCTTACGCCTTAGCAGAGTGGCGACACTAGTGAGGATTCACACGTGTTAGCACCTAGAGATGATGAGCTTCCTATGGGGGTCGTGACACATTTGTAACATGTTCAGACACCCATGATAGCCACGTCACATGAGGATATCAGTGGCACGTCAAGTATGTTCGATGAGACTAGTGTGAGGGATGCACACCATGGACAGGTAGACCCATAGATTCATGAGGAGGTATAGGAAGTACAGGCAGTTGACCTCACTCATACAAGTCAGCCAGAGGAGATTGAGTCACAGCTATTGGAGACTCCATTAGTTGAGAAAATTACAGAGGCTGACAGGTTGATGGAGCACTTATTTCCAGGATCAGTCTGAATTGATGAGGATGCACTTTTTAGCAGTCAGGATGACCATAGCACGTGTCTGGATACATCTCTATGGGATCCAGGCACAGATGATAGTAGCAGGTTGAGTGCACAGGAGGATATGACTACTCATAGAAGATACAGTGTGAGTCGGGGGGAGATGGCATCTAGTGATGGGATGCAGTGGCATGCAGGAGTACCCAACAGTATGATAGACAGTGGACAATTCAATACGTCATCTTATGCAGAGGGTGTTGTTGGGGATTCCAGAGCTAACACTAGCAGGACTGACACTAGTCGTGAGGGGTGTGAGATGGCACCTCAACATGACCATGATAAGGAGTCACCCCACTTAGCAACAAAGTTCAGAGTTAGTGAGGCTATGATTAGGGAAGCCACTAGATGTTTTGATGACATGCATGCAGTGATGGCAAATTGTTGTTGGATAGCATCAGTGGCACAGGGTATCTCAGATGGAGGATTTTCCATGGATTATTCTCACACTCTCCGGGAGAGAGTATCTATGATGAGGACTGAATACCAACAGTTGTTGACAGATAGGGATTATCTATTGAGGGTTGGTGAGATGTATCATGAGGCTCTGAGGGAGTAGGATTTGGAGATGGACCAACTCACTCAGGGGTTTGAGAGCACTCAAGGATTCTTGATAGGCACACAGACCTCCCTTCAAGAATCAGAGTCTAGGACATATGAGTCTCCTGAGGAGATCCATCAGAGATCCACTTCATCTGTCTTACTAGACACTCATATGTATTAGTTATTCACGTTTACAAAGGATGTTGATGATCCAACAGAGGAGCACCAGTTGATGGGGGACACTTCCATTTGTGTCTTGGGAGTGGTTGATCTCCATATAGAGATTGATCCAGCCATATGCCCAGGATATGTGATGCAGCATGATTTTGCAGGAGATGATAGGAGTATGCCGGAGCATACAGTGATGGGGGATAGTTCACAAAGTCATGCCGATATGTATGGTGACATTCAGAGGGGTATAGTGCCTTGTAGGGAGGAGACACACTTAGGGGAGTATGTAGATGTCCCTCCTCTGCTGCAGCACATAGTTGTGGGAGATCACCTTCACCATTTTAGCAGTTGCATGGTAGATGAGAGATGGAGGTTGGTTGACCAACATTCGGAGGGGTTACTTCTGGTTGTACTGGATGGTTTGGACTCAGTGATGACCAAAGGAGAGCATATTTCATGGATACCGATGGACGAGCTTCTGGTCGAATCATTGGGATTGACAAAAGCATGTGACACATCCCAGTCCTACAGTCAGCTGCAGATGTTTCTATTAGCCTATCCTGACACTTTTATCATAGACAAAAGCATGAGGAGGGATAGGCCATGGCTTGGGGCATGGAGAGTCAGTAGGCTGAGACTATATGACAGGAGTACTTTTATGGCATACAACAGGTCAGAGGTGGAACATGTTAGACAAACATTTGAGACTTGGTGTGTGATGGTGAGCATCATAGACCTGGTGATGACAGATGAGCACAGTGGGTTTCTGACAGTGACCAGCCCAGCACAGGAGCAGCTAGCAGAGACTGGAAGTGATAAACTTCCAAGTTTTCCATGGGATCCGGGAGTTCACTTGGTTAGAAGAATGTTTCACTACATGATGACCCAGGTGGTGCCAGAGAGACACACACTCCACCTTGGGTTGGTTTGGAGTGGGTCGGTAGGTACTTTTCCTATGGGACGAGACCTTTTCTTCCTCTTGATCACCATGATAGGGCATGGAGACGTTTGGACAGGTACTTCTTCTACAGAGGTGTCTATGCCGATACAGTTTCTGGATAGTAGGTTTGGTGGTCACAAGTATTTCATCTTGAGGATCCCGACGAGGAGGATCCTGTATGTATGCAGAGGACAGACAGTCGTGGACAGAGTAGTGCAGTGTCAGCAGGAGGATCGTCGATGAAGGTTAGCATGGGACCCAGGGATTGCAAGATTGAGCAGTTCATTGACTGACAGGGGAGAGTGGATCATTGTAGGGGAAAGTTATTCTAACTTTCCATTGAGATTCAATGTTGAGAGGATTGCATCACTTGTGGGTGCCTCACAGAGGTCTTGCATCACCTCAGTCAGGAATTAGTATGTGCAGTTGACGGAGGCCGTGTGGATATTGGTAGAGACTAGGAGGGTGGACTCACTCAAGGATGAGGCCACGTGTCAGGTACATGAGACTCATGGAGTTGGTGTATTTCAAGATTATACATCTCAGGGGATAGCAGTTCATGACTTGATATGGGACCCAGGAGGCAGCATGTGTGATTATTCATCTTTGGATGGGTTCTACTATGTAAGCCACAGGTGGACATGGGATCCTTTGAATATTTTTACAAAACGTTTTCCAAACATTAATAGTTGGCATATGAAGGGTTAGTAAGATTCGCCATGGTTTCTACATTTTAAAATAAATTTCCATCCTTAAAATCATCCTTGGTTCCCACCAGTCAAAAAAATTGTCATCCAAAGTCTCGATGGTCCTCCCTCCCCCCTGTCGTGAAAACAACGTCTCCCATTTGTATAGCGCTAGGAGAGAGGCCTCATGCCCTCATATAGTATCTCGAGGACTGATACTGTGTACCCTCCCGAAGAAAAAAGAACACAAAATGGTCCCAAACCTGAAGTTTCAGTGCTCTCGTATCTGACACTCTATTAGTTGTCTTTTCATACAGTCCATCATGGTTGTACTCCAGTCAAAAATTCATGCATTTAAGAATTGTACTACACAATGCATGTGTGTCCGAGAAGCCTGATGTAAAGATGCAGATCCAGTGATCCGCCCAATGAGTAGAACTATCACTTTGAGTGATAGGTTGTTGATCTCATGTATAGGCACATGAGAACCTACTTTCTCAGTACTATCCTCGCCATGGAGTCCAATCAACTCCTCAATGTTGTGAGACCCGAGGGGAAAAGTACGCAAGTTGACCGGGTCCCCTCTCCTCGAGAGACCAGTCAGGAAGTAAATATCTTTAGTCGTTGGAGTCAACGACTACCCCTCGAGCATGAATACCTCTGTGTCAGGATGTCAGTAATCTATCAATGCATTTAGCAACCTGGGTTGTGCCCTCATAAACAGACACTGGAATAACTCTAACAACCCACATTGTGAGAAAACAGTGATAGCAGCAGGGTCCTCGGAGACCAAAAAAAAATATCCTCATGCTCCCTTTCTCTCTAGTGCACATACATCCTGCAAAATGACAAATGTATGGAGGGTTAACTTTTGCATTTTCATTTTTGTTCCACTTATTTGAGGGCGTATGCGGGTTGTCTTGGGGACAGTCGCATCTGCATGCAGGCAAATTTTCTTCTGCCCACGTGTACACGTGGGCTGTGCTTGGAAAACCCGTGTACACATAGGGCCGACCTCTTTAAAGGTCAGCGCTCCCCAAAAAAAAAAAAGTAAATGCAAAAATGAAAGATGGAAATGAAAGAGAGGATAGGGTGTACTTACTTGGTCCAAACGGAAGTTCATTTCGTCCACTGAAGCTCCCGAAATCAACTATTTCGGCAAAGGGGTGTTTTTTGACTTTTGGTCAATTCTCAATTTACAATAGTGATAATGAGTTGCCAACATTCTATTTATAGACTTTTTGGCCCCTTTTTGTCATTTTTTGGACCCTTTTTTCATTTTTTCTAGCTTGAAAATTGTTCACTATGGTTCTTGAGTTTCTCGAGGGATGTTACGATAAGTGTTACTTTGGGTATTTGGGAATTTTTTTGAGATTTGGGTCATTTTTAAAGGTCTTTTGGTAAAAAGTCATTTTTCCAACTTTGTGCATGTAAGATAGGATTCCACCTCCACTTGTTGCACCTCGTTGTCTTTTTCGCTTTGCCATAGGATCGATCCCACCAAATTGTGACACATAACCCTCACACCTACTCTAGAAGTGTCATAATTTAGTGGTAGATCCTACCTTCACATGGATTCCCTAGGTAGATCCTGGTTGCATTTTGACATCCATGCTGTCACTAATGACTATAGGATCGGGAGTCCTGATTAGTTTTTCCTGACTACGAGTTTGAGCCTCATTTGCAGGATTCATTATCACTCTTGGACTCACCCTGGGGACTCCCAAAACACAACAGGTCTTCTTTTAATCCCTTTTCAGATCCTCTAAATATGAAAAAATTGTCAAGCATTGTTGTTTCCCTTCACGCTCGCCAAACTAAAATTCGAAGGCACATCTATCTGGCAGTAGTTTACCCCTTTTTCGGTCTAGATGGTCAATGGTACAAACAAAGGTATACTCTAGGAGCCTTGGTTCTCTAGAAGAGTATTATTAGGTATATATTTAACCCTTTTTCGGGCCCGATGGACTAAATTTACAGAAAAGGAACCCCCATGGAGTCCATAGTTGAGCTCTTTTCAGACTCTCTAAAATTAAAAAGATGGCCGAGTGACCTTGTTTCTTCACACTTGTTAAATTGGTCCAGAAGAACATCCCTTACAGAGTCCATAATTAATCTATTTTTAGACTCCATAAATAAGAAAAGATTGCTGAGTGATATTGTCTTTGTCACACTCCTTAAAATGATTTTGAATAGACGTCTATTCGGTGCTAGTTTACCCCTTTTTTGAGMTGACTAGACTACCTTCGAAAAAGGTACCCSAGTGGAGTCTCCTTCGAAAAATGAAAAACCGTCGAGCTTAACTTCTCTGGGCTCATTAAAATTACATTGAAGGATGTTATCATTGTGTCTTATTAATCGCATTTGCGTTCTCACGTCTTTGGCCTAATGCTAGCTCCATGTTGCTCTCAACTGAACCATTTGAAGCATGCCTTATACACAATCCTTGTAGCACTTTGCCTCTGCGTCTTGACACCTTAATTCATGGAGGATTTTTTCGAGTGTCCCTTTCATGCATATGTCCCCTTTCTCTGAGCATCAGTGTGTTCCTTGCACCTAGAACTAGTACGTCTGTGACACTCATTCCTCCTTTGTAATGTTGCATTCTTTCATTATTTTTCAAACTTTCCAAGATTATTGAAAACAACAAAAAAAAAATCAAATATACCCCAAAAAGAGAAAGGGAAAAGTATTTGATTTTTGTTGAAAACACAATGAGTTTCCCTTGGGAAAAGCACATCCTTTTGTTTGTTCGTCAATATCTAGGATTCAATATGACCTTAGGAAGTTGTTCTCGCTACATAGAGTTGTGTCCTCCTCCATTTGGTTATCCTTCCAAACATATGGAGAGTTTGCGTTGCCTCCTACATCATGAACTTATGTCAATGCCATGCTGCCTGAGTCTCATCATTTGTTGTTCTTTTATCGAAGGGAAGTTTTACTAAACTTGAGTCATCCCTTTTGCAGTTTTTCTCTTGTCCTCATGCCCGACCACCCCGAAAGACCAATCGAGTCCTTGTTCGAAATCAATGAAGTTCTCTGCACTGATCACCAAGATACTCTTGTCTTTTCTCGACGAGCCGACGAAGACCTATGGGTAGTGAAGTCGTACACTGATATTACACTTCTACCCGAGATTTGAAGATTTTGAATTTTTTTCTCGAGCTCTGAAGACCTCATTTCCAGCCATCAGGCATCATTGGCTTCTTGAATATGGATACCATATATGTATATATTTTGATTTTGAGATGTAGATCCGCTATGTATTGCTTGGGGATAAACTTTATATAGTTATATGGCATAGATATGCATTGTATTTGATTGACAACCATAATTTTTTTTCATCCTGAGCATGGGTATGCCCGCCTCGGGGAGACAATTTGTTATTTTTGTAGATGGCACCTCCTGAACTTTGGTTGCCGGGCTCACTTGCTTCGTACATTGGTGAATATTGTTGGATTACTGAGAGGGGGGGGTGAATCAGTAATAATGTAATTATAATCCTTTTTCTTCAAATGTTATTGTTGAAGGAAAATCTTCCTGCAGACAGGTAGATCTCCTCAAAGAGATAGACTCTTAACTCTAAGATAGAAAGTGCTTATCATGGTCACTGACTTCCTTTTAGGTCTACACAAACTAATGCATGAACAAGAAGGAGGAAAGACGTACCTTTTACCGGTTTTTGTCCCTGCACGCTCCGAGTTGAACTCCAATCTTGAGCTCCTCGATAAGCCCTATAGACAAACAAAGTACAACCACTTCCTATTCTATCGAGATTAGTTCAAAGAATACCTATCCACTTAGAGACAAATTCATGTAATGTCAAACACAAATTAGAAAGAAACAGGCCAAGCATATTACATTAATGAGGACAAAATGTTACTTACAGCCATAGATGGAATGTAGAAGTTTCGTCAAGTTCTCTTTGCCTAACCCTTGCTCAAAAGCTTCACGATCGAAATGACAATAGCTTTGCTGATTAGCCTCCACTTCACTTTGTGTTTCCTATGAGATCATAGGTTTCATGCTTCTCATCCCTTCTCCAAATATCACTTATGAGATCATAAGTTTGGTATGATTCTCCATCCAGATCCCCCTTTCACCATGAGAAAGCCTACTTATATAGCCTTGGAGAGGCTCAACCACTTGAGATATCATTGGGGTGAGTTGAGGATTTTCCTCCTTCAGTTAGGGATCTTCCCTAAGATCATGGCTTGAATAGGGATTTGAATCCAACTGCCTTCCAAGATTGAAAAGATCTTTCCCCCATTCTTCTCAACAAACCAACTACTACCCAGAATAGGTAGCGCTCCATAAAAAGGGGTGTCAGAGTGTTATAATGCTCCCTAGCAAGGTTTAGGGGGGCTCCAGCACTCCCAAAAGTAGTAGCACTCCTTCAAAATGGCAGAGGAAGTGTTATAATTCTCCCTAATAGTCTATAGGGGGGCACCAACACTCTTGAGAGAGGCATAGGGGAGTGCTCTCCTCTAAAAACCCAAACTCAATGGTTCTTTCAGATGGAAAGAGGTACATAACTCCGGATAACCATTCCTCTTCTTCCAAATCAAGTGTTTGAGGTGTTTCAAGTGTCTTTCTAATGTCGTTATAAGTATGACATAAGAATCATGGAAGTATGCTTTGCTTGACACTTGCGACAGTTGTGAACAAAATGCGACACTTGCGACACTTGTGACACTATCGAAGTGAGTAATTTTGATGTGTAACAGATTGCCCCCCAAAGTATGAAGTTAGAAGATGAGAACCGATAACTGAAATTCTTTGTAGACTTTCAAGCAAGGGTATAGATGCAGAGAACCTGACATAAGCTGCACAAAAACATCCAACAAATATTACGACATGTTTCAAACCCAAGGCAGGCATACCCATGCTTGGGTGATCAAGACTTGCAAGATATGGCCGCCATAAAATACACTGCAGATCCATAATTGTATTGATAAAAGGTATAGCCACTGAGGATATAGTGTGGATCTATACTCTTATGACCTAAACTGATCGTAGCCATGAGGAATACATAGTGGATATACGAGATGACAATACATAGCCACGACCAATACAAAGTGGATCTATGTGACAGTATATGTGTCATGGTTCAGGAGAAACTCTGTTGCAACCTGGGAAAAGTACATATCAAAGTGATCACTCAAGCTAGGTTATTCTTACTGATCTCGATGTAGTAGGAATATAACCATGTGAATAGATGTCCTGATGTCGAACATGGCATAAAACACTTGATTACCGATCAATGATGTAAACCGTTAACAAGTGCGAGGGAGATCACCATTGATGTCAATGATTCCCAAGGTACCCTAGTACATTCCAACGAATGTGAATGGATGAGATAAAGTCGAACATCCATGGAATCATTCGATTAGAGGTCAATGATGTAAACCCATTGTCAAATGTGAGGAGGCCTACCATTGAGGCATACAGGTCCCAAAGTACTAATTGGTTTCTAAGTCTAGTCCCTGGATAATGTGTTGAAGTTGACAGGAATAGACTCATGGAAGGAGGGCCTTGATGTATCCCCCATCAACGACACGAAACAGACACAGAGATGTAATTAGTAGATCAAATGAACATGGAATGACATAGGTATTGAGACAAGATATTTGTGATGGCTGACTCTCGAGGAAGATACTTCCCTTGAACACTGAGGCACAACAATAGAAACATGACATGGACCAAAACACGATGATGTAATGGATACTTTGACTTTCGTCGGGTGACCCAAAGGAGTAAGAAAAACTCAGAGGATTGGTTCAATGCAGAGGTTCAGCAGATTAAGATGTGCGCAAAGACAAAGTGCCATGTTCAAGGGTGACTCTAAGAGTTACTTGGTAATGTTCTCAAAAACTGCTTGGCTTGCTTCTTTCAATTTTTTCCCCCATCCAGATAGACGAGTACCTCTTTTTAATTTAATGATATCGACGAGGGTAACACATGCTCAATATGACTCACCTTCGGTAAGTCCCTCTTCCTTTTTAACGAACTAGAAGAAGTAAGAGTTCAGTCCCGTATGGGCCTATCGATGTTTGTTTAATGAGTCCAAAGACAGAACACTCGAAGGTTTTTCATGATTATAGAGTCTAGAAAAATACTTAAAAGAGAACTCTCTTAGTTCCTTTTTCATAAAGTAGTCTGATGAGACCGAAAAAGAGATAAACCATTGCTCAATAGACATTTTCTTCAAATACTTTAAYGAGCGTGAAGAGAAGAAGGTTGCTCGGMAATACTTTCATCTTTAGAGAGTCTGAAAAGAACTTAAAGATGACTCCAGTGTTGTCCTTTTTCGTAATGTTAGTCTCGCGAGGCCGAAAAAGAGATAAATTATCACTCAAAAGACGCCCTTTCAAACCTTTTAACGAGTGGGAAAGGAAGCAAGATCACTCGACAATTTTTTCATGTTTAGAGAGTCTGAAAACATCTTCAAGGAGACTCCAAGGGATTCCCTTTTCGTGTATCCATACAGGTCTGAAAAAGAGATAAAAGTCTACCCGGATGCATTCTCATGTATTTATGAGCACAAGAAAGAACAAAGACTAAGCTCGGTATGCCCCCAGCTTGAAAGCTAGTGGCTTAAATCTAGAAAGATCATCAAAGGCTAGAGACATGCCCTCCAAGCTTCAATTCATTCACCGGCTCTAAGGTCATCACCAATTTTTCTAGTAGATGAGAAAAAGGAGAAGGGTGGATGAAAAGAAGGTTCAAGAGATGTGACTATTTCATTTTTTAATGAGCTTGACACAGGAAAATAAATATGCTCAAAGCCTTTGTTTCATTTTTTAACGAGCTTGCCACAGAGAAGAGAAACTATTCTCGTGGCCTCTATTTCATTTTTTAATGAGTTTGCTACAGAGAAGAGAAACTATGCTCGTGACTACTGCTTGATCATGGATTCCAAGAGAATAATGCTCTGGAAGGGTACCATGTCAAAGGATAAAACACGGTCATGGCCTCCAAGAGATCTTTGCTAGATGGAAGATAATCACTCGAGAAGGAAAACATGTCGAGGGTCGTGATAGGAGTAAGGAGATTAGGCTCCAATAATCCTACCGAAGAAATCACCATGTCCACTACTGGATCTAAATCGTCGGAAGTTGAAATCATGGGAGATGATGAAAAATCAACACCAGAAGGGGAGATAGACTGTATATCTGCCCGAATTTCTTCATTAGGGGGAAGAAAAGAGGATTAGTGAGGGTTATTATCCCTAGGTAACTTGTCAATACGAAGCATTTTCGGAATAGATTCATCAAAAGTAAAAATTGGGGAAATGCAGTCGATTGCAGACGACAAGGAATGCAACCGTGATTGCATCAAGGAATTGTCGGGCACCAAGAGATGTTGGTCATCTGACGAGGGAGAAGCGGATGGGATAGAAATGTATGACATTTCGACTGGATGAAGTGGCATGGTGTCACTTAGTGCATTGAATTCCAATGGACAAGGTACAATCCAAGGGTTAGATGATTCCAAAGATTGATAAGCCGCAGTCGAAATCATATCGACGGTGGCAATATGATGTGTAGTCGGTGGAAGTGGTGTAGGGAAGTTACCCATGAGGCTAGAATCTTTCAGTAAGCCAACACCAACGCTTTCATACGTGATATTGTGGTCTCCCAAGAAAGGAATATTGTTGGTAGTGGGAACGTGAGCATCGGTCGTGCAGAAATCCAACTGATTAATAGTGACAATTTTTCCCTGATGAGGAAATTGGACACATCGAAAAATTGACGAGGTAACAACAGTCATAGCATAAAACCAACTTCTTCCAAGTAACAAGTTGTAATCGAGGGGAGCATCGACCACCTCGACATCAACAGTAATAGTTTTTCCACCCAATTGGATGGGCAGGGACTGTAAAAGCCCATGGGGATGAAAACCTCACCCGTCAGAGGCGCGTAACATCGTTGGGCATTTGTTGAGTGCTGGTGATTTTAAACCTTTCCAACACGCCAAAGACATGACACAAGTCGAGGCCTCCTCATCTAGAACAGTTCGATGGATTTGTTGGTTGTGAACAACAACATCAACTTGGAAAGCAAGTTGGTGGGAGAGTCGAGATGCATGATTGTCCAGGTTAAACATGATTTGATTGGACAACTCAGGATCAACAATGCCAAGAGTGGCCAAGAGAATTCTACGTTGATTGGGGTAGTGTTGTAGAACTTCTAACAAAGACATAGCACACGATGCTTGAGCCAAATCTTCAACAATGTTGTAGTTTTGGGCAGCACGTGAACTAGGATTAAAGGTAGCTTTACGTATAGTGCTCTTAGGAGGGCGTAAGATAGAGTCGAACGTGGGTTTCTCAATCTGAAGTGGTCCAGATGGAGGATTAACCGATGGAAGACTGACAGAGGACGATGATGGATCTGGTAAAGTACCGGTACTGTTAGTGTCTTTTCCTTTGTCGAGGTTACCTGGTGTGTCATATGTCTTAGAGAGAGTGGTCAAATTGATCCCATTAAACATATAAATATGTGCACTCGATGAGGCCTCATCATGAGGATCGCTAGAACTGCCCCCAGGAGAGGGGGTTTGAGGAACCATGGATTGTTGCTGTGGAAAAGGTTGAGTAAGCACAACGGGTTGTGACTTCCCTTGGAAAATTTTGGCCACTTCATTGCGAAGTGGACAATCTCAAGTGTAGTGATCGTCACCACAAATGATACATGATAATTTCAATTTCCATTGTGGTTGCTTTTCGGTAGTAGGTGTTTGATTTTTGGGTTGTTCATTATTATTTTTTGATTTATTCTTTGTCTTCTTCTTACCTCCAGATTGTTTTGAAGGGGCAGATTGAACTGCATTCACCTCAGAGATCTGAGTTTGGGGGGAGGTAGAGGAGGGTGTAGTCAATTTGGAAAAAGATTGATTTTTGACGGAACCGATAACACCATCTGCATGAGATGAGGATGATGGATTAGAAGGATCGGTATTAGCTCGAGTAGCATTCGGAAGAAAATCATACAAAGTACCAGATTGGGAATAAACCAAATCTAAATACTAAGCCCGAGCAATGGCTTGTTCCTCCGTGACTGCACCACCCATAGCGACATCGTGAGCAATCAGGGGTAACAATGATTTAGTAAACCATTCCACCAATAGTGTGTTAGGAATGACTACCTTGATCATCCTTCGTCGTCGCCTCCACTCATGAATGTGGTTAGAGATATGCACGGAGTTAGTTTGACGAAGGTAGGTCAAGAGTTAAGTACCCGTCTCGTAGAGAATGGGCAGTTGAAAGTGCATGAGGAAATACATGGAAAGGGAATTGAAATCATGAAAAGAAGCACGTGGTAGTTCAATATGCCACTTTGTTGCTGAACCGGTAAGTGTTCGCTGGAAAATATGCAACTNAGAAGGATCGGTATTAGCTCGAGTAGCATTCGGAAGAAAATCATACAAAGTACCAGATTGGGAATAAACCAAATCTAAATACTAAGCCCGAGCAATGGCTTGTTCCTCCGTGACTGCACCACCCATAGCGACATCGTGAGAAATCAGGGGTAACAATGATTTAGTAAACCATTCCACCAATAGTGTGTTAGGAATGACTACCTTGATCATCCTTCGTCGTCGCCTCCACTCATGAATGTGGTTAGAGATATGCACGGAGTTAGTTTGATGAAGGTAGGTCAAGAGTTAAGTACCCGTCTCGTAGAGAATGGGCAGTTGAAAGTGCATGAGGAAATACATGGCAAGGGAATTGAAATCATGAAAAGAAGCACGTGGTAGTTCAATATGCCACTTTGTTGCTGAACCGGTAAGTGTTCGCTGGAAAATATGAAACTGTATAGAATCATCCATGAGGGAGTTTGATGAACACCAC
>JASDQU011178423.1:0-26359 GCA_032191745.1 Picea mariana
ACCAATATTTTGCAACACCTTATAAGGGCCATAGTACTTTGGTGATAATTTATCATCCTTCTTGGCTTGCTTGAGGGACATCTATTTGTATGGTTGTAGTCTTAAAAACACCCAATCCCATACTTCAAAACTTATTTCACTACGATGTTGATCTGCTTGTTGTTTCATACAATTTTGTGCCATGGTCAGGTTGTCCTTTAATACTTGGAGAACTTGTTGTTGATGATCGATGTGATATTCCACTTCTTGAACCTTAGATTTTTGTTTTAGAGAAGAAGTGATGGAAGTAGGTTGGTATCCATAGAGTGCCATAAATGGTGTCATTTTTATTGCAGTATGAAAGGAAGTGTTATACCACCATTCTGACAAGGGTAACCATTTGAACCATTGTGTTTGTTTATCAAAGAGAAAGAAACGAAGGTATCCTTCCATACATTTGTTCACTATATCGGTTTGTCCATCAAATTGAGGATGATAGGATGAGCTATGAGCCAATTGAGTACCCAAACAAGAAAATAATTCTGTCCAAAAATGTCCAGTGAAGATGGGATCTCTGTCACTTACAATAATCTTTGGGCTACCATGTATCTTTTAAACTATCTCCATGAATGCAGTGGAAACTGTACTAGCTTTGAAGGGATGTGAGTGCACACAAGTGTGCGTACTTGGTAATTCTATCAACAATAACCATGATGACACTCTTTCCTTCAGACTTCGGTAACCCTATGATGAAATCCATGGAAACCTCCTCCCAACGTTGACTTGGGATGGCTAATGGTTGTAAAAGACCAGGGGTCTTAATTGTTTCCACCTTATTTTGTTGGCAAACCAAAAATTCTGCCACAAACCTTTGAACATCATTTTTAAGGCCATCCCCAAAAAATTCCTTCTTGACCCTATGGTAGGTTTTTAAAAATCCTGAGTGCCCTCCTAATGGTGAGGTGTGCAATTCCAATAGTACCTTTTGTTTGAGTTGGGATTTCTTACATAAATATAAGCGATCTTTGTACCATAGTGAATCATTTTTCCATGTAAATGTATCGGATGTACTGGAACCCTGCTGCAACCTTTGAATGAGAGTCCACACTTTTTCATCATTCTTCCATTCATCCCTTGCTTCTATTATCCAATCAGGTTGGATGATCGAGATAACACAGAGAAAGGCCTCAACATCTTCATCCTTCCTTGAGAGTGCATTTGCCACAACATTTTGCTTCCCTTTTTTATAGACAATTTAAAAATCATAACCCAATATCTTGGTTACCCATTTTTGTTGTTTTTTTGAAGATAGTCTTTGTTCCAAGAAGTATTTAAGACTATCATGATTTGTTTTGACCTTGAAGTGACTACCTATTAGGTAAGAACGTCATTTCTTCAATGCATGTAGTATTTCCATCATTTCCTTCTCATAATTGGGTTTGTGTAAGTCCTTTCCCTTGAGTGCTCGACTTTCAAAAGCCAAGGGCCTTCCTTCTTGCATTAGGACAACACCAATTCCATTTCCTAAGGCATCACATTCCATAATAAAGGTTTTTATGAAGTCTGAAGTGGTCAAGACAAGAGCTTTTCACATCACCTCTTTAAGTTGTTAAAAATCTTTAGTTGCCTCTGGAGTCCATGAAAATGCATCCTTCTTAGTTAGTGCCGTTAAAGGTGTTGCTATTCTTCCACAGTGTCACACAAACTTGCGGTAGTAACCTGTCAAACCCAAAAATCCTCTAAGATTCTTTAATGTTTTGGGAATCGGCCAGTCCATCATGGCCTTAATCTTGTTAGGGTCTACCTTGACACCTTCATGAGATACAATATGACCCAAATACTCTACCTCCTTCACTCCAAATAAACATTTGGATAGTTTGGAATATAGTTGTTGCTCCTTTAGTAGTTGTAGCACCTTCTCAACATGTTGCACATGATCCTCCCAATACTTGCTATAGATTAGTATATCATCAAAAAATACCAACACAAATTTTTGAAGGAAGGGATTGAAAATGGAATTCATCAACCCTTGTGATGGGTGTTATATATGCACTAAAAACACAGTAAAAACCCTCAATTAAATTTTCAACCCAAGGTAAGTAAACTTAGAGTTGTAGAAAAATATATGCCAAAGGTAGAAGGGCTGGTAGGAGTATAGTCTAACTAATGAAAGAAGCTATCTAAGGCTAATCTACTCAAGCAAACCTATCTAATTAGCAAACCCGACTAAGCAACTTGAAACTAGGTAACCTAAGTACTTTTGGGCCAAGGATCGATGGATAGTTCCTAAGAAAGCAAGTAAAACCCTATGTAAAGCAAAGTAATTCAACAGTAAGCAATAAACAACTATTTAAGCATAACAATAAGAAAATAACCAAATCAAACTATTTTAACTTGCCAACCAACATTCAATGAGCAACTACCCTATGAAAACAAATAAATAAGCAAGTAAGCAAAATCACCTATCTAACCTATTAAAGAAAATAGACAAGTAAGCAAAGACACCTAACTAACCTACTAAAGAAAAAGACAAGTAAGCAAAGGCACCTAACTAACCTACTAAAGCAAAAGACAAGTAAGCAAATGCAATTAACTACTGCAAGTAAAACTTCTCATTGACCAACTATCTAGCCTAAGAGGCAAGTGAATTAAATGCCTAATGAAAAACTATTTCTAATGTGTAAAAGGAAATCTAAATGCTCAATGCAATGCATAAAAGGAAATCTATGATATTGAAAGCAATAAAGATTAACAACTAATTCTTAATATATGATAATCAAACTACTATCTAATCTATCAAAGCAAAGTCTATCTATCCTACAACAACAAATAAGACTATTTTCTAAACTATGAAAGCAAGAAACTATCTCTTCTATGAAAACAAGAAATTGTTTTCTAATCTCTGAAATTCAAATACATTCTATACTAATATAAGGAATCTTATACTATACTAAATTCACTCATTAACTACAACTTGAAATTGCAATCTAAATCTAAGCAAGAAATTACATAACAAAAACTAAACTAGCTCTATCTTAACAATTCAAAATGTAATAAGGAAAATGCTTAAAACATAAATTAAAGCATGGCAAAGTAAACTAATGAATAAATTAATCAACAACTAATTAAGCAAAATCTAATTAACAATTGAAAAAAACTGAAACTAACCCTATCCATCCATCAAATCCTTGTCAAAGAAAGCTCAATTAAAAACTATGTTCTATTCTAATTAAAACTATGTTTTAAATTGGATTCTAAAATCATAAATAAAAGCACAATCTACTATCTAATTACACATGGGGTTAGTCTAGGGATTTGCAAATTCGTTCCTAATCTACGAGATTAATGCATTCTAACACACTCCGTCATTTTAACCTACAAAAGGGAGTCAAAACAATTTAAACTACAACAACAAACTAATTAATAAATTGATAATGCATGTACAGGAAATAAAGAGACAAATAAATTATAAAATGCATGAACAACACACAGAGAGTCACCAGACTGCTAGTGCCCCCCCCAACAAGTCATGGTCACTCTCTAAAAGCACACCATGAACTCAGCAGGTCGAATTCACCATAAAAACCCAAAAACACAGTTTTGGCATAATCTGGTAGTGTAAAAACTCAAAACAGAGAAAAAAGAATTTGTCTCTAATACATTGGATCTTCTACTTGGTTAACAATCTTTTGATCATCCTAGTGGTATTTATAATGTTTACATGCCAAGTGGTCGAACACAGGAGGTTCGAACCACTTCTAAAATTGGCAAATTTCATTAATGGTGCCCTAATTGCCGAAACAGAGTGAGCCAATAATCGCCCACCATAACAACCCAAAATTGAGTTGTCAAGAGTTTAGTAGATGGAGGGGATAAACAAGAAAAAAACCCACATTTCTGATTTTCCCATCACTGGTTGCCAATGCCATAACCGCCAAGTCACCCTATGTTTTTGTGCAGGAAGAGGTGCTGGACGGAGTGCCGGATCGAGTGCTGGAAGGAGTGCCGGATCAAGTGCCGGAACTAGAAATGTAGTGCGTTTTTTCCCTGTAACACCAAAAAAATGTGAATTGGCTCTTGGAAATCATAAAACATGATGAATTACACTTGATACAATCATTGAACATGAATTACACGTACCTTATGCCGATCATACCGTTTTATCATAAAATTCTTCAAAAAGCTCCTTTAAAAGATGAAAAATGCATATGCACATGTGGAAAAAGTGTATAATAACCGTCATAAAAGTGATCATATATTGGGCCCAACATTACCCCCACACCTAAGATTTTGCAGGTCACACTGCAAACAAAAAGAAATTTCCCTTTATGACTAAACTTGTGAAGGAGGGGGTGGATTAGATTTAGAAGCTTCTCTCTCTTGCCCAGGGGATTTTGACTTAAGATTTTTGTGGTGTTTTAATTGCATCCAGAGACTATTATTGGTGGCAGTTAATATCATCAACCTAACGCTGTAGAAAATTCATCTTGGCTTGTAGGACAACGTTATCATGGCGTAAATGACAACTCAATGTTTCATGCTCTCTAAGTTTAAACTGGAGGGTTTGGAGTTTTTGGAGGCTAATGATGACATGTGAGGAAGCCTTGAGATTTATATTATACCCTCGATCCTTTAAACCATGCAAAACAACAATTTTATCTCTACAAAATTAGTTCCAAAAGTGACTTCCCATAAGCGCAACAATTCTGGCCTAGCGAACTTGTGAAAAATAGGTATCAAAGTGGCACCTGTAACTACAAGACAGTAAAACTTGTATAAAAACCGAGAGAGGTTTTTGTTTTTTAATATTTCCTTGACAAAAACCTCTCTTTTTTTTCAAAAATTCACTTTCAGTTGTTAGGAAAACACGCTAAGAAAACATGATTAAAACATGAAAAACATAGTGTTTTATTTCCTGAAAAACTAGGCCTCTAAAAGAATTGAATATATAAAAAACCATAACATATATTTAGAAACTGAGAGAGGTTATTGTTTTTTAATATGTCCTTGATAAAAATCTCTCTTGTTTTTCAAAAAAATTCCCTGTTGTTAGGAAAAAACAAAAATAAAATATGACTATAACAGGAAAAAAACAGGGTGTTTTATTTTCTGAAAGCATAGGCCTCTAAGATGATAGAATATATCACAAACCATAAAGTATATTAAAAAAATGAGAGAGATTATTTTGTTTTGGTATGTTATGAACACAAACCTCCTACAGGTTTCAAAATTAATTTCTCATTGGCTCAGAATCCCAGCTTGAAGTTGGTTACTCAAAACTTGTAGAAGTGCAACGTGCTCTTAGCAGAAACGCAACGTGGTCTTTGAGAGGGATTTTGGAGGCCTTCTCGGAGGATTTTTGGGCTGAGAGTGGTATGGTTGGAAATTTTATAATGTATTCTACACAATGGAACCATCAAGCACTACAAATTCCTTCTCCAACCCTCTAAAAAACCGACTTGAAGTCAAACTGTCCAAATGTGCAGAAAACCCTCCTATAGCAATTGTATTTGGAGAATTTATCTCAAATGATAACACCTGTGCATAAATTGAAGGAGGTTTTTGTTTCTTGGTCTATTATTGACAAAAAAATCTTTCACTTTTGTCAAATTCATCCTCCTTAATTCAAAAACCAATTTTGAAGTAAATCTTTGACCATGATGGAAATTTAGGACTTTAGATGAGTGGAGGGAGTAGTAAGGACACCTAGGCACACCAATGACAATTTTACAACCAAGAGATGTCAAATTGTATTTGAGAATTTTATTTTGAAAATATAACAATTTGACCTAATAACCCTATCAATCATATGAAAGAGAAAACTTGATCACGGGTGACTGACAGACTGAAAAATACTAACAAAAGGCTTGGTTTGTACTGGTAGGCATGGTGAATTAGGAGAATTGTTATTTCCTTTCATTGATCTGTAACAATTCAAACAATTGTTCCTCTTTTCATAATCTTGTAATACAGATGGCAATAAGTATCTAACAGTTGTCATTGCTCTGTGTTTGTCACAAAGAGTAGTTAGGTATCTAAAAAAATGCACATAAAGCTTATAACACACATAATGATGTCAGGAGTATATAATTTTAGCATACCAATACAAACAACTACTGATATAATATCCCAAGACATTGTAAAAAGATAGTATGACAAAATTTTGACAGAAATCCTACTTCCTCTTCTCATGGGTTTGCTATACAAATGGGAAATGCTTAGCATTTTTAGCTCAGGAAAACTCCCCCTAGACCGAAGATATGGCATGTCCTCGTGGCATGAATTATCAATACGCTTCTTGGTCTTCTTTCCCGATGAGGTTGTAGGGGTATCAACAAGTTTCTTGGACTTTTGGTCCGGTAAAGGAATAGCTTGAGCATGAGGGTTTGGGTGGGGTAACAGTCCCTAGATCAAGAGTCTTCTTTCTAGTATTAATTGTAAGATGAGGGTTTGCAAATTGGTAAATGAACTCATCCCACATTTTCCCCTGTTTTTCCAACTCGGATAAGACAAGTAGTTTGATAAGGTCATGGTGAAATAAGTTGTTATTGGGATTGGTTACATTCTTCCTCACTTGGGAAGACATCTTCTCAAGACTCTTTAAAAAGGGAAAATTCAATGGCTTATTGAACTGAAAGTGAGCTAATAATTGAAAGTGATAGGCTTTAATGACAGAATATCTACCTTCACATGTAATCAATCTGGTGATGACTATGAGAGGGTTGATTAGCTCCTCTTTTATCCACTCCTTGGAGTATCCCTTAGCTCCAGAGATGTTATGAAATTCGGTTTTGAAAACCCTGTTATAGCTTTCTCTTGGAAACTGGTGGTGTTTAAATCATCGGTCTCCAACTCTTGGGATCTTTTTGGCTGAGGCAATTGATTCCTCAGAGGCCATGAACATAGTGAATAGGAGTTGAGGCAGGCTAAGAGTGTTCCATTGTTGTTGATTTTGCCACCATGCTCACTCAATCCACTTGCATAGAACATGTATTGTCAAACCTACAATGAACAACCTGTAATAAAAATAAACCAACAGAGTGGTCTGTGATGGACATATACAACAATTTATAGCACACAGAAGTTTAGCACCTCAAGATAAAATGACTGCTGATGTAATAACCTATATCATGAAAATAATACAAAAGTTTTACAAAGATTTACTTCTTTAGGCAATGATCATTTGTCAACTCATGAACCCCTCCCCCACACCTAATTATTGTGACACCTCACAATCAAAATTATAGAAAACCAGTCAGTTCTTCCGATAGCTAAAGATTTATAGTTTGTAAAGTATAAGGATAAATTTCACAGATTGGTCTAACGAGATGGTTAGAATATGGCCCCACCTATAGGATAAGAGATCCTATATATAGATGAGAAGAGGTAGGCAAGAGAGTTTCAAGATAGTCTTTAGAGTTATTTCCCAATGGAAAGTGTATGATATTCATTAAACTTAGCTTAACCACACATACTTCATGTCATTTTTGTCTGCAAGTAATGTTGTACATCAGGACAAGTTTAAATTTATTATTTATTTTTGGTAGATTACCATCCTCGCTAGGTAGAATGTTCCACTGCCAACAAGCTTGTTCAGTACTCCGACAGGTTTACCTAATCATGCCACAGGCCGATACTTGCTGCCAGTAGACTTGTTCAGTATCCCGACGGGTTAGCCTCTTAAACCCTCAGAGACTGGCCCTCCATCCTTTAATATTTTAGTATAATATTGCTTATGCAAGAAGATGGGGGAACAACTCTGAAAACAAATTTTGCTTTCTCTTTTTTTTTTTCAATTGGGATGGTATTTGTGTTAGAGGATGACTTTCCGTTATATTTCTTAGTGATTGTCCTGGTGTAAGGGGTACTTAAGTAGACCTGGCCTATCTAAAGATATGATATAATCAAGCTATTTGGTGTGTAGTGGATAGTACCATTGAGAAAGAACAGAAAGGTATCTCTAGGCTTAACTTATTTTCTTCCTTTGTAGTTATTGTGATGTTTTCATGACTAACCACTAATTAGACCTCCTTGTTACTCTTTGATAAAGACACTTGACTCACTTACTCAGGTTTCTTGGAAAAACTGTACGAGAGAAATCTAAGCTTGATGGTTACAGTGTCACTTCCTTATATAGTGGTGAAGGTTCAAGAGCAATTGCTATTTAATATGCCTTGAGGAAAAGAAGATGAAAGTATCTGTAAAAACATGGCTAATTAGATCAAGTCATTATTCATTTGATGCTTAGCAGACAACAAGGTTCAATTATAGCAATGTTTCGAAGACAAATCCTTCTTTTATATTTCCTTGAAACTGTCTACTCCTGGTGAAATAAATACCTACATAAGTCTCTAGAAAAAAAACACACTCTAAAATATCAAAGACTAATGAGATCAAGTCACTGGAACATGTATCTCATAGATATTTTATTAAAAGAAAATGTAAAATGAGGTTGCATTAGACTCTAAGCTAAACTAACAACATGCAACTTTTATTTACTATCCTACCCTACCTAAAAAGAAAGGAAAAATCTTTATTCAAGTGTCAGAACTCTTGCAATGTAACCATGTGCGGAGCAAGATAATGAACATAATCATATCCATATATGAAAAAGTTACCACAATGATTACTTGGATATGAAGAACCAACCAACCTACTTGTTTTGGCATCATAAGGTGTTGGAGAAGAGAATAGTATTGTGGCCCGATGACCTCTTGAAACCAAATTTCAATGTAATCTTGATGTTCATCAACAATAATTTCTATGATCTCCTTCATCATGCTATGCAGATCCTCTTCTTTTGGATGATTGATTTCTGAAGCACATAAAGGATCTGTTGAGATGGATGTTGAGAACTCCTCAATCTCAGGTCTTAGTGATTGCTCTCCACTGGATGTAGTCCATAATTTTCCAGTTTCCTTCACATTTTGGAGAGGAAAATCATTTTGTAGCTCATAGGACCTTGATTCTTCTAATATTTATGGAGAGGTAGATACACTTTTGGCTGCTGCCAAAATATGTTCTTCTTGAAAAGAAGAAATCCCGGTTGTTGCTAGGATTTGAGAGAGTTCTTCCAAACTAATGGTCATCTTCAAATTCATTCTCCTAGTGGTGGTAAGGAAACAAAGATTGTGTTGTTTGGTTCTGCAGAAGGCTCGAGTAGTCTTGCCTCCTTTCCTAATATGATTGATGCTTCAATTTCTTGTTCTATAGTGCTCACTGTGTTAGTCTCTTCATAGACTATTTTAGCTCTTTGAGTTGAGCTAGCTTCTATTTTACGGTATCGGTCTGCGGATTTTATAAGAGGAACATTCCTTCCCCCAAAGAGATCGAAAGGAACCTTGGTTGAAAGGTCGGATCTTGATTTAATGTATCTACCTTGTAGGTCTCTAATCCTATTCATGAAAGAAAGCAAAAACAAAAGAAAAAAACTATCATCTGGTTTCTAGGTTTATTCATGAAAGTAAACAAAAACAAAAAGTAAAACTACCATTGGGTTTGGGGGAACCTACTATAGCAGATGCGCAGGTTCTTACCTCTCATCTTAAAGTTCCCCCACCACCAAGCTAATTCTAAGGTATAAGAATGATCTATTTCCTAACTACTTATTACCTTAAGACAACTCCCCAACAACGACGCCAAAATGATGAGTGTTATATATGCACTAAAAACACAGTAAAAACCCTCAATTAAATTGTCAACCCAGGGTAAGTAAAATTAGAGTTGTAGCAAAATATATGCCAAAGGTAGAAGGGTTGGTAGGAGTATAGTCTAAATAATGAAAGCAACTATCTAAGGCTAATCTACTCAAGCAAACCTATCTAATTAGCAAACCCGACTAAGCAACTTGAAACTAGGTAACCTAAGTACTTTTGAGCCAAGGATCGATGGATATTTCCTAAGAAAGCTAGTAAAACCCTATGTAAAGCAAAGTAATACAACAATAAGCAATAAGCAACTATTTAAGCATAACAATAAGAAAATAACCAAAGCAAACTATTTTAACTTGCCAACCTACAGTCAATGAGCAACTACCCTATGAAAGCAAATAAATAAGTAAGTAAGCAAAAGCACATATCTAACCTATTAAAGAAAATAGACAAGTAAGAAAAGACACCTAACTAACCTACTAAAGCAAAAGACAAGTAAGCAAAGGCACCTAACTAACCTACNATGCTCAATGCAATGCATGAAAGGAAATCTATTCTATTGAAATCAATAAAGATTAACAACTAATTCTTAATCTATGATAAACAAACTACTATCTAATCTATCAAAGCAAAGTCTATCTATCCTACTGTTGGGCTCTAAAGATGTCCTAAAAACAACCTTAGTTTAACATTAATTTATCAACTCAGAGATTCATCTTTTATCTCAAGAATATCGGCAAAGTCTATGCAGGTAGCCTAAAATCGTGTAGCTAAACCAAATCTGAGTTTATCAACAATCAAGTTCCTCAAACGTTCACCAAAGATTCTAAGAATTAACTAGAATTGAAATATGATTACTAATATGTTGTGAAATGGAAAGGAACTAATTAATCTATTGAATTCACTTAACTAGAAAGCAATAATTGAATCTAACTAAGGACTTGCAAAATTAACTATTAATTATGAATTCTGATTACTGGAAAGGAAATGACAAATTACTCTATCTGTGGAAAGAAACAACAATTATAATCTAATCAGAAGGGACAACTAATATAACTTTGCTGAAAGGAACAACTATTGTAACTTTAACTGAAAGGAACAACTATTGTAACTTTAACCAAAAGGAACAACAATCGTAAATCTAAGAAAAGGAACAACATAGATGAAAATGTGAGGAACTGTCAAGCAATAACTTCATAAATGCAAATCATAACAACAATCATTAATAACTAATGGAAATGTCTGTCTTCTATATGGAACCAATCATAAAATCATTAACACACTTATGCATTTATCCTTGGTTATTGTAAAAGCGATCTGAATCATAAAATGGAAATCAAACTTCGAATTGATACAATTACAGAACGAGATAGTAGCTCCTTCAGACTAGGCCCTTGGTCTTCAGAAGTACTTCTATGAGAAACTCAGAGCACAGAAATGATAAAAACACTCAAAACTTTCATTGATTCCATGGCTGGTAAAACATTTACAAAAACTGTTGTGAAGAACAATTCTAAATCTAATTACTTGAATGCGTTTTTTCTTCTATTTTTCTGGATCTATTTCCCACTTATATATTACATTCGTTTGGGTAAATCAAGCTATCCTGAGGATCGAAAGATCCTCAGGATTGCTTTACTATTATTAAATTACAACATAGCAAATGCATTATCTTCAAACTGCTTTGCGCCTAAAAAGTCTTCAACCTTCAATAGCTTGCGCATAGCCAAAATATCTTTGGTTATCTTTGATAGTTATTTATCCAATTCTGTAACAAAATCAAACCATTCCAATCGTAAATTAGAATCTATTAAATAAAACTTCAATAACAATTCTAAGAGACATATTAATCATATTCTTTCCTATCTATCCCTAACTATCTAAAGAACCAATCAAAATCATATCATGAACTGTGGAAAAAAGGAAGATATTTGTACCGTTTTTGTAACCCAACATACCCCCCAACTTACCTTCTTGCATGTCCTCATGCAAGCTAGAGTATTTCATGTAAACCAGTTATACTGTAGGGAGGAAAAGTTGGTTCACCAGGTCTCTTGAAACCATGGCTTCTTTTGATTTCATCAAAAGTGGCTTCCTGTCTCTTTTTATTAATTTGAAAATCCTTCTGGTAAACTTCTGGAGGAAACCAGAGGAAAGGGGGGTTATACCCGCATCCCATCCAAGCAGGTCCTTCCTCCTAGAGTAGTCTATCATATCTTTCTACTCTGAAGGTTGCTGCAAAAAAAAATCTATATCCAAAGGGCTCTCTACTTTTAACTTCATCGGTGGATGCATCCCATCTTAGCTTGGAAACAACAAGGGCTTCTTCCTTGAATTATTTAAAATATGTAATACCTGAACAGATGACATGTAAATGGATAGGAACCAATGATTCCACAAATCCTGGCCTTTTCATGAAAGTCTGATGTCACATGATGACTAGGAAGGATTTTGGAGGCTCTCTTCTAATCCAAATATCTAAACCATTTTCTCTGTTTATGAACATTTTGTGAGCCTTAACCCATCTGACCTGGTTCCTAGTAAATGATAGGAATGCCTGGAATTGTATGTCCCCTATGAAGAGGCCAGGGTTGTCTCCTCTAACTTCATCCAAAATGAGAATATGGAAATATAATTCACACAGAAGGTATTGTACCTTCTCTTCCTGATCTCTGAAACATGAAATAAATTCTGGAACAATGGAAAATAAAATGGGTTTACCTGCTCTGATGGCCTTCACTGTCAACAATAGATACCGTTCCAACAAAAATAAAACATAATTATTGGCAGGGGCTCTGCAATTGATGGCATCAGAGTAGACATCACATATGTGTTTGATTTGCTCCAAAGATTCTTCCAATTGGGTTTGAACCTTTTTGGTCTTCTCTTGGGCTCTGGTAAGCACATCATAAGTTTCACCCTCTGTTGTTGTCATGTCCTTCAACTCTTTAACAACCCTTTGATATTCAGTCCTAGTTACCATTTCATGTTGGTGTTGGACCAATGCTTGTTGTGCTTGTGTAAGTTCTTCTTTTAGTCTATCGATGATGACACTCTTTGCCTGAGATTGAGATGTTTGGTGTTCTTCCATAACACTCATCTCCTCCCTGGATTAAATCAATGCTTGTTGGGCTTGTCCCAATTCTTCTTTCAGCTCATGAATGATGGCACCCTGTGCCTGAGACTGGGATGTTTGATATTCATTCATTTCTTCTCTGGAGCGAATTAATGCTTTCCAAGTCTGTGCAAGCTCTGCCTCCAGTCTATTCATGATAGTACTCTGTTCCTGAAATTGCCCTGTTATTGTCAGTAATTCATCTCTGTTTTAAGTCAGGGTTTGCTGTGACTGCAATAGTTCTTCCTCCAGTCTCCTAATAGTAGCATTTTGCTCAAAAAGTTGAGCTATTTCCTCTAAAACCAGAGTATCTGTCTGTATCTTAGTATCATCCATCTCTTGTGTTTCTACAGGAATTACATCTTCATCTTGGGCTATTGCTTCCTCTAATATTGATTCCTTGGGGTCAGTCTGTATTCCTATAGAAGTTGTACTAGCTTCTTTCTTAGGAAGAGGGTTTCTTCCTTGCATTCTGCCCTTTTTGTTTTTCTTTCTCCTGTGGATCTTGTCTGCTAGTTCCAACTATTTCCTCAATTCCTTGATAATCTCCTTGAGATTTCCCACTTTCTGCTTTAATCTCACAACCCTCTTAGCCTTCTTCTTCAGCAATTTATTTTCTTTCTTTAATTTCGTAATTTGTTTCTGACTTTTGTCTGATTTCTATCTATGGGGGATCTCGAGGTATTCTTCATTTTGGCCAGCAGAGGGTTGTCCCTCTGTTTCTTCCAAGTGTTTTATTTGTTCAAGGGGGTTTCTTTCTTCAAAAATAAATTCCTCCTGTGCTGTGTCATCTGGAAAGGACATTTCAGTGTCAAGAAAGTCTTCAACAATTTTTGAAGAGGAGCCTGGTTTTGGTTCTTTTTCCAGATTATGTTCATCTCTGTCAGTTGAGGTACCTAAGTTCCCCAAAACCTGAGCCATTTCTATCTCATAACTCTTAAAAAAGTGTTTTGTCAAGTGCTTTGATGCAAGTTGGGTGTCTCCCTGATTATCCTTTTGTGTTGTTTGCCCTACTTGGTCAATATCTTGAACATTTTCCTGTAAAGGTTGTTCCATGACATTCTGAAGTTCTTCAGGGTGCTCTGCTGCATCCTGAACTGCTTCATTTGTTTTCTGGATTTGTTTGCTTCTCTTCCTTGTTCTAGGGGGGGATCTAAGAGAAACCGTTGTTCTCTTCTTTCTTTTTGTTACTGCCTGTGTCTGTGAGGTCTAGGCCTCAGTAATTTGAGTAGGGTCTGCTTCAACTTCAGTTTGGGGCAATGGAGTTTCTCTTTGGGTGGTAGTTGCCTGCTCCAGTTGTGGAGGTCTACTGACCTCAATGATTTGAGTAGGTTCTGCTTCAATTTCAGTCTGAGGTGGTGAAATATTGCCCTCAATGGTTTGAGCAGGTTCTAGTTCAACTTCAATCTGAGGTGGTGAAATATTTCCCTCAATGGTTTGAGCAGGTTCTGGTTCAACTTCAATCTGAGGTGGTGAAATTTCCCTTTGGGTGGTGGTTGCATGTTCCAATTGTGGAGGTCTACTGCCCTGAATCAAAGTTTCCCAAGTCAACTGAGTTTGACTCAGTGCTTTATCCACTATTAATTTAACTAGTTTGTGGTGGCTAATAAAAGTAACAGGATCTTTGGACTTTTGTGTCCTTAAAGCGACTTCATGTAATACAATATCTAGGAAGAAAGGAAGGTTAAGTACTAACCGTTACTTCAAGGCTGCCAGCAATTTAAGATGGCATGGCCAAATTACATTGTACCGTCCATCACAGATGATGTAGCACTGAACTGTCCCCACCAATTCCTTCCACGGTTCACTGAGGGTACTGGGATTAAGTCCCTTGCCTTTTTTGTCCAATTCTTCCCCCGGTTCTGTGAAAGATTCCATGACTTCCCTCAGCTTCGTGTATTTCCCTATCCATTGACTGCCTGTGATAGAGAGGCTTGTGACCTCTGCTATGATTTCCAAGGTAACTGGTATTCATATACCCTGCACCGTAGAGATTTCTCCTTGCAGGTTTTGAAAGAATTCCAGTGTGACATTTGTGTCATCTCCTTGCAAGCGGTTGAAGTATTTGGTCAACCTTAGGCGATGTAGGATTTAACTTTCCTGTTATGTAACCCGGAGTAATGCTGTCTCTCTGGGCACACTTCTGCCACCCATATTTCTGTGAGAAAGAAAAAATGACTATCGTTCCTGTTTACAAATTTGGTTAGACCAGCTTTGGAGAAGCAGATGCCAGAAATGGAAAATATCAGCGCTGACAAATGTACAAAGACGTGGGTTTTGTATTTATTGCAATCATTAAAGCTAGTCGGGAAGTGTGCCGAGCATCCCCCTCATTAATGTAGAGGTTGTCCTCGACTGTCAGTGTAGGAGGAAGCAATGAGTGTGGTTATTTTGGGTGAGAGGTAATGATTGCATTGTTGCCGTCAATAGGTCTAATCATAAATAATTTTCAAAAAGACACATGCCACCAAAAATCATTAAACAATAGTCGTTTGATGTGTGGAATTTATAAAGTTATTACACTTATGTGCAAAAAAATGATTTATGGAGAAATCAATCAAAAAATAAGTTAAATCTGTTCATTTTTTTCTAATAATCCACATAACATAATATTGTTACTTTTCCAATGATTGAGTATAACTGATATGATAGCCTCATTTTTTTTTTTGAGTAAAGGAGATCTAGAGACACACAAAAACTTGGTATTTTGAGATAATCATCCATACCATAGGCAGAGCCACTATTGCCAAAAGGGTTTCCTTTTAACCCTTAGATGAGCCTGCATCCTTAATACACATGCAAATCATCTTTTTCAAAAAGACCATTATCCTGGTTTGGTAGCCAGATGCTGATAATGCTACTCACTAGATTATAACTTAAGTGAACAAGCTAGCTTGTGATGAGACCTCTTGTCCTTTGACAAAATAATATGACAAAGGCCATTGCCCTAGTGTGGTAGCCATAGTGGGAATGTCACCTAGGTTAGTATCCTATGATCGTGGTAGGTTGGCTTGTGATGAGACCCCCCGTTATTTATGAAAAATGTGTTTGTTGTGTATT
Organism: Picea mariana; assembly: GCA_032191745.1. Classification (NCBI taxonomy): domain Eukaryota; kingdom Viridiplantae; phylum Streptophyta; class Pinopsida; order Pinales; family Pinaceae; genus Picea; species Picea mariana. Next base: position 15,805 of record JASDQU011178423.1, read on the forward strand.
TTTATTTATTTGTATTTTCTCTTAATATTTAAATTGTCTTTTCCCAAAAAGACCATTATCCTGGTTTGGTGGCTAGATGATGATAATGCCACTCACTAGATTATAACTTAAGTGAACAAGCCAGCTCATGATGAGACCTCTTGTCCTTTGACAAAAGAAAATGTCAAAGGCCATTACCTTGGTGTGGTGGCCATAATGGGAATGTCACTTAGGTTAGTATCCTATGATCGTGGTAGGTTGGCTCGTGATGAGACCCCCTGTTGTTTATGGGAAAATTTTATTGTGTATATATATATATTTTAAGGGAGGCTCATCTACTCCTAAAGAGTAAGGGATGGTATAAGGAAGTGTAAAGATGCCAAGTAAAAGTGTGTTGAAGGTTCCTTATAATATAGAGGCAGAATATAATTCAAGTATATTTGTATATGTAAGGGAAAGAAACAACTTATGGTGGTGATTGATTATGAACAAGGTTTAAGATATTTCAGAGAGATTATTCCACGAATTTTTTTGAATTTTTTTTGTGAAGGTGTGAGGGACCATCCACAAAATAATGATAGATCATTGTAATGAAGATTAGAAATAGTGCTGGTGAAAATTAATTGATGAAAGCCGCACTTCTGGAGGAATGGATAGAGTTTGAGTGGTAAAGAAGGGAACTGCAATCACTCTGAAAGGAACGGTAGTTGTTCTGTTCAGAAAAGAAACAACAGGTGCCGAAAAGGGAACAACAATTGCACGAGAAGGAATGTAGTTGTTCCATTAAAAAAAAAGGAACAACAGGCGTGCGAGAAGAAACAACAGTTGTTCTATTCAAAAAAGGAACAACAGGCACGAGAAGGAACAACAGTTGTTCCGTTCAAAAAAAGGAATAACAGGCACGCAAAAAGGAACAACAGTTGTTCCGTTCAGAAAGGAACAACATCGTCATGAACATGTAAAAGACAGAGTTCGTGTGATAAAACAAAACAGGAGTATGGAACCGAAGAAGGTGCTAATTGTAGTTATCTGTCCTGATTCTTGCTTCCTAGATGACTTTTTTATAAAAAAAAAATCTAACCACTCAGTTGGAAAACTATGTATAGTATGTACAATATAAACATAATGCATCATTTATGGAGTTGGGGTGGCTAGGTTACCTTCCCAACTAGCCAAAATCTGCATCGTAGGGTCTTTAATTACTTCTTGGTAGAAATAATCTTTTGAAGGTGGTTGGTGGTAAAGTCGCAGCCGGTGTCCATTGACCAGAAAGGGTGATCCAGACCCATCGATGGTGCTCAAAGTAACCATGCCATTATTATGGACTTCATTAATTTCATACAACCCTAGCCATCATGTCTGTAATTTCCCAGGAAAGTCTTGAAATATGGAATCATAGACGAGTGCCCAATTGCCTTTCTTGAATGATTTCTTCTTGATATGCTTGTCATGCCAGGCTGCTCTCTGTCATTGGATAACAGTTGTGCACTCCACAACAGACAAGCATGCTTCATCCAATTTGTTGAGTTGCTGAAGGCATCATTTATGTGCTTCTGTAAGATTTAGTCCCATTTACAAGGCCATTCTTAGGGTCTTGATCTCGAATTCTATTGGGAAGATGGGTTCTTTACCATAGACTAGATGGTAAGGAGAGTAGCCAGTGGTGTTATGCCAGGTTGTACGATAAGCCCATAAGGCATTTGGGAGCTCAGTAGCCCAATTCTGTCGGCTTGTTGAGACAGTCTTCGTCAGAATTTCCTCTAAGACCTTATTGGTGCTTTCTACCTGCTCATTTGCTTGTGGGTGGTATGGAGAAGTAACTTTGTGCTTGATGTGATAGCTATCCAGGGTGGCTGTGATTCTATGGCCTATAAATTGTGACCCTCCATCAGTAATTATTTCTCTGGGTAGTCCATACCATACAAACAATTTGAAAATGAATTTGATGACTACTTCTTCTGTTGAATTTGGTAAAGATTATGCCTCTACCCATTTGTTCATGTAGTCTATTGCAACGAGAATATAGGCCTTTTGACTTGACTTTGGATTAAAGGGGCTGACAAAGTCTAGTGCCCATATTTCAAATGGTTCTACAACTAGTTGTGTTTTCAAGGGTATTTCATCAGCCTGACCTGGTTTCCCCATCCGCTGACAGCTGTTGCATGTTTGGACGTATTTATTGGCATCTCTGAAGATTGAGGGCCAGTAATAGCCCATCTATAAGATTTTGTGTCTAGTCCCGCGGTCTGCAAAATGCCCCCCACAGGGCTCGTCATGTCCTGCTTTCAGTATGTCATAGATTTCTTCCTCTCATACACATCGTCGGATCTGGAGATCAGCTCCTGTGTGGAAAATATATCCACTGATCCAAGTGAATCGTGCACTACGCTCGACGATCAATCGTCTTTCCCTAGATGATAAATGTGTTGGTAATCTTCCCGCTGCTAGATAGTTTTCTACATCAGCGTACCAAGGTGGTTTTGTGTCGACAACAAATAGATGCTCATCTGGGAATTGATCCTCAGTTGTTAATGAGTCGTCTATTTTTGGGAATCAGGATAGGAAGTCTACGACAATATTTTCTCTCCTAGGTAAATATTTGATGGTAATATCAAATTCCTGCAATAATAACAACCATTGAGTGACCAGTCCATTAATAATTGGTTTATTAGCTAGATATCTAATGGAAGAATGATCAGTATACAAGATAACTGGATAGCCTGTTATATAATGATGAAATTTATTGATGGCATGTATAATAGCTAAGAACTCTTTCTCTGTTACTGTATAATTAAGTTCGGTTGGAGTTAGATTCTTGATAATTAAATAAATGGCGTAGGGTTTCTTTTCTTCTTCCTGTCCCAGAACAACACCTATGGCAATGTCTGAGGCATCGGTGGAAATTTGAAATGGTATTTTCCAATTAGGTCCTCTCAACACTGGCATTGTTGAGATCAGTTTCTTGAGTCCTACAAAAGCCACATCGCATTTATTAGACCATTGGAATTCTACATTTCCTGTCAAAGCATGTAAAGGCACAACAATTTTTGAAAAATTTGGCATAAATCTACGATAGTATCCTGAAGCACCAAGAAAACTACGTACCTCAACTTGTGTGTGTGGAGTAGGTAGATTAAGAATTACCTCAATTTTTGCTGGATCTACTCTAATTTCATCTGCAGAAATGTAATTCCCTAATACCACACCTTCTGTCATCATCATGTGACATTTTTCGTGGCTTAAGCATAACCTGGTAGCGATGCAACGTTCTAATACCTTCTCCAGATTAGTCAAGGCTTGATCGAAATCGTTGCCATACAGAGTAAAATCATCCATGTAGACTTCGAGCCCTTCGCTAATCAAATCACTGAATATGCTCAGAATGACCCTTTGGAATGTAGCTGGAGTGTTACAGAGTCCGAAGGGAAATACTTTGTAGGTAAAGGTACCCCAGGGACATGTGAATGTCGTTATATCTTGATCTTCTGGGGTAATCTGGATCTGATTGTAGTCGCTGAAACCATCTAGGAAAGAGAAGAATTTCTTCCCTGCCAAGGTATCTAGGACCTGATCGATGAAAGGTAATGGAAAATGATCTTTTTGAGTAGATTTGTTTAGTTCCCTGTAATCAACGCAGATTAACCACTTCCCATTTTTCTTTGGGACGATGACTAATGGGGAAACCCATCGACTATCTGAGATAGGGTATATAAAATCTGCGTCCAACAAATTTTGTAGCTCTTCTTTAAAAATATCTCTGAGGTGGGGGTTCAGTCTTCTTTGTGGTTGTCGGATAGGTCGGGAGTCTTTCTCAATATAAATGTGGTGTGTGCAGAGTTGTGGATCAATACCTTTCATATTAGAGTACTCCCAGGCAAAAGCTTGCTGGTATTTAGAGAGAGTTTGGATTATCTTTTGTTGTTGTTGCTCTTCTAGGTTGGCATTAATGTTCAGAGACTTCCTTGGTGCGATCTCAACAGATTTGTTGTTGTGAACAACAGTAGTCGGAATTTGTTGTTCCATTAAGTCTTCCAGTGGGTCTCTCTGTGCTTCACAGTCTAGAACAGCTTGGAGCATTTGGCATGTTGGGTTACTTATAGCAGTTGGGTTGTTAATAAACCCACTGATTACATCATCCTCTAGCTTATTCTTGTGCTTGAGGGCTTCTTCCATCATGAGTGGGGCATGTAGATCCTTCTCTAGATATTGTGGTGGTGGAAATTGTGGGTATACGATCATTGGACTAGGTTTGGCTGGAGGATATAAGATGAGATTCCTTGTAACCCCTCCTCTAGAAATTGTCATTCTACCCAATCAACATCCTATGTATGCATCAACTGTCGCGAGCCATGGTATGCCCAATATTAGTGGATTCCCTTCGATTCCACTTTTTGGGTTGATGATGAGAAAATCTATGGGATATTCCCAGGAATCAACTGAAATGGCTATATCATGTAGTGTGCCGAGTGGTTTGACCACTGATCAATCGACCAATTGCAACATAATCGGGGTTGGGTCGAAAGAGTGAAATCCTAGGGCATTGCAGGTTTCCATAGTTAGAATGTTGATGGCCGCCCCCAAATCGACTAGGGTATTTGGAAAGGAACAACCCTGAATCTGCACTGTTACTATGGGGTTCCCTAGATCTGCATATTTAACTGGTGTTTCTCTACCCAAAATTAGATCAGATAAGGCTCCTACTACATGAATTGTAGATGATGAATTTTTTATTTTTCTGATGGGATTCCTCCCACATAGCTCCTTGATTGTCTTTGCATAGATTGGTATGTCTTGCAGGGCTTGCAGGAGTGGAATTTTGATGTATAAATTCTTGAGTTCCCCTACAATGTCGAAGTTAGGATATACGGTGAGTTTCGCTATCATCAATCTTTTAGGGAACGGAGGGAAGGGAATTGCATCCTTATCAGAGTCTTGTGATTCGACTATCTTCCTCCCTTGCCTGATTTCTTCTGTTATTAACATAATCGAGGGTGTTATTGCTGGCTGTTTTTCATTCCCCTTCTTGGGGAATGTTATTTTGTTCAAGGGAGATGATGTGCCCCGATATTAACCGAAGTTCATTGCACCCTACTGAATTGATTTCCGCTTCTCCACTTTCCATAATCTAGATGAGATAAGCTGGTCTATTATTGGGATTCCAGTGGGGTGGGGTAGGTAATTGAGGGTGCAATTGTGATTGGGGAAATGGGAGTGGAGTTTGTAACGGAGGTTGGGTTTGAGAGGTCATCCCCATAGGTTGGTTATTCATCCCCATGGGGTGCTGCCAGTTCTGGTTCCAATTTGGGTTTTGGGCAGTCAAGTTAGGCCATTGTGGAGGGTAGGTATTATTCGAATTTTTCCAGGATGAGGTGGTGTATTGTGAATTTGGCCAATTGGAACTTGTAGTTGGTTGATTTTTCTAGTTGGGGTTTGTGGTAGAATGGTTTTGCCAAGTGGGGATTGCAGGTGGGTATTGCTGGGGCTGCCAGTTCTGATTAGTAAATGGCTGGCCCTGCCATGTGCTGCCAACATTCTGCTGTTGATTATACTGTCCAGGATTCTGCTGTTGATTGTACTGTCCAGGAAAGAAAGACGAAGGGTCTTGAAATGTATTTTGAGGCTAGGACTGCCACTGATGACGCTGAGCCATCAAATATAATGGTTATGTTTCCTCTTCTGCCTCTTTGAATACAAATTTCAATCCGGGTAGTGATGGGCAGTCTTCTGTGTCATGATCCTTGGTGAAAATAGCACAGACCCAAACTATATCCAAGGGGCATTCTCTTGGACCATGTTTCTTTCTGCACCTGTGGAAAAATATAGCCAAGGTCTATTCTGCCTCTACCTTTTTCTATTTGGCCTGCAATACATCCAATTGTGTAGTCAGAGTGCTCAAAATATCTATTTTAAAGTTTTCTAGGAGATTACCGACTTCAGCTCGCGTGACACCCCCATTGGAGATATTGTTATTTCTTGTGAGGGACGTCCACATTCCTGACCTAGTCCGTGTACTTCCTCATGAGAACCTGATACACAATAAAACAATATCTTCATAAGTTTCCTGACAAATGCCACCTTTCCCCATTAAATTCAATGTTTCTACCCATTCATCTTTCATACCCTTGATCAAAGTTGCTTTGAGTACTGGACCTGGTAATGTATCATAGGGTGATCTTTGCAAATTATATTGAAATCTTTCGACATATTCTTCAAATGATTCATTTTCTTTTGCATTCATTTGACAGATTTCATATTTTAGGTCTCTGGTTCTGCAATAATCCTAATATTTTAACAAGAAGGTTTGTTTCATCTGGTCCCATGAATTGATGGTTCCACCTCCCAATTCCATGAACCAGCGTAGGGCTTCTCCCTTCAAGGTAGAGGGGAATAGTTTTAATTTTTGGGGTTCAAAGGTGTAGTCATACCCTCTACATAGGACATCAAATTCAAATAGGAATGCATCTGGGTCTTCTGAAATCAATCCATGGAAGGTTGGCAGGCTTTGTAAGGGGATTTCTTTCATGGGGGTATTGGCAATTGGATCAACTATTGGATACTCTAGCATGGAGGTCTTGGGTTGTTGTTGATTTGATTGTGCCATTTGTTCGAAAATGTGCCAAAATTTTTCAGGAGGTTCTTGATCTGGGTATTCTATTTGAAATTGTTGATTATTTGGTCTTCCAAGGAATTTGACTGCACTCCCTTTATCTGGGATTTCAGATATTCCTTCTTCTTTCGCAGGAGACTTAGGATTAGGTGGTGGTGGTGGTGGGTATGCCTTGGCAACCTCGCTAGTTTCTCCTATTCCCTCCTCCAGATTATTAGAGCTTCCCTCTTCTAAGGGGTTGAGCGATGGGAATCTGTATTCTGAAAACTTTGCTCAGTCCCTTTAGATTTGCTATGAATATCAACGTGGGCCGTAGTTGGTGAAACTACTGCCTGAGGGATTCGGGTGGGTCCTTTCCTAGGTCCAACCGAAGCTTGAGATTCACCCTTTTTGATGATTTCATCTATGAAAGTGCTTCTTCCAAGGATCACCGAACCCTGGGTTTGGTAATTTTTGGTGGGGGTTTTGGTTTTTCAAGATCCTTTTTTCTAGTCATACACACTTCACACAACAACAAAAGAAATTTCAACAAAAGAAAGCACCTACAAAGCCTCTTGAGTGTCAATTGGAGGTAAGCGTTGGCATAAGCATTTTACTTATTACTTGCATAGGTTCTTACCTTCCGTCTTCAATACCTGGTCCTCCAGAGACACAACCTATGCTACCTTTGACATTATCCCTAGCAACGACGCCAAAATGTTGGGCTCTAAAGATTTCCTAAAAACAACCTTAGTTTAACATTAATTTATCAACTTGGAGATTCATATTTTATCTCAAGAATATTGGCAAAGTCTATGCAGGTAGCCTAAAATCGTGTAGCTAAACCAAATCTGAGTTTATCAACAATCAAGTTCCTCAAACATTCACCAAAGATTCTAAGAACTAACCGGAATTGAAATCTGATTACTAAGATGATGTCAAATGGAAAGGAACTAATTAATCTATTCAATTCACTTAACTAGAAAGAAGTAATTGAATCTAACTAAGAACTTGCAAAATTAACTATTAATTATGAATTCTGATTACTGGAAAGGAAATGACAAATTACTCTATCTGCGGAAAGAAACAACAATTATAATCTAATCGGAAGGGACAACTAATGTAACTTTGCTGAAAGGAACAACTATTGTAACTTTAACTGAAAGGAACAACTATTGTAACTTTAACCAAAAGGAACAACAATCGTAAATCTAAGAAAAGGAATAGCGCAGATGAAAATGTGAGGAACTGTCAAGAAATAACTTCAGAAATGGAAATCATAACAACAATCATTAATAACTAATGGAAATGTTTGTCTTCTATATGCAACCAATCATAAAATCATTAACACACTTATGCATTTATCCTTGGTTATTGTAAAATCGATCTGAATCATAAAATGGAAATCAAACTTCGAACTGATACAATTACAGAACGAGACAATAGCTCCTTCATACTGGGCCCTCGGTCTTCAGAAGTACTGCTACGAGAAACTCAGAGCACGGAAATGATAAAAACACTCAAAACTTTCATTGATTCCATGGATGGTAAAACAATTACAAAAACTGTTGTGCAGAACAGTTCTGAATCTAATTACTTGAATGCGTTTTTTCTTCTATTTTTCTGGATCTATTTCCCACTTATATATTACAATCGTTTGGGTAAATCAAGCTATCCCGAGGATAGAAATATCCTCAGGATTTCTTTACTATTATTAAATCACAATATAGAAAATACATTATCTTCAAACTGCTTTGCGCCTAAAAAGTCTTCAACCTTCAATAGCTTGCGCATAGCCAAAATCTATTTGGTTATCTTTGGCAGTTATTTATCCAATTCTGTAACAAAATCAAACCATTCCAGTCGTAAATTAGAATCTATTAAATAAAACTTCAATAACAATTCTAAGAGACATATTAATCATATTCTTTCCTATCTATCCCTAACTATCTAAATAACCAATCAAAATCATATCATGAACTGTGGGAAAAAGGAATATATTTGTACCTTTTTCGTAACCCAACACCTACAACAACAAATGAGACTATTTTCTAAACTATGAAAGCAAGAAACTATCTCTTTTATGAAAACAAGAAATTGTTTTCTAATCTCTGAAATTCAAATACATTCTATACTAATATAAACAAACTTATACTATACTAAATTCAGTCATTAACTACAACTTGAAATTGCAATCTAAATCTAAGCAAGAAATTACATAACAAAAAATAAACTAGCTCTATCTTAACAATTCAAAATGTAATAAGGAAAATGCTCAAAACATAAATTAAAGCATGACAAAGTAAACTAATGAATAAATTAATCAACAACTAATTAAGAAAAATCTAATTAACAATTGAAAAAAACTAAAACTAACCTTATCCATCCATCAAATCCGTGTCAAAGAAAGCTCAATTAAAAACTATGTTCTATTCTAATTAAAACTCTGTTTTAAATTGGATTCTAAAATCATAAATAAAAGCACAATCTACTATCTAATTACACATGGGGTTAGTCTAGGGATTTGCAAATCCATTCCTAATCTACGAGATTAATGCATTCTAACACACTCCGTCATTCTAACCTGTAAAAGGGAGTCAAAACAATTTAAACTACAACAACAAACTAATTAATAAACTGATAATCCATGTACAGGAAATAAAGAGACAAATAAATTATAAAATGCATGAACAACACACAGAGAGTTACCAGACTACTGGTGGCCCCCCCAACAAGTCGTGGTCACTCTCTAAAAGCACACCACAAACTCAGCAGGTCGAATTCACCATAAAAACCCAAAAACACAGTTTTGGCATAATTTGGCAATGTAAAAACTCAAAACAGAGAAAAAACGAATTTGTCTCTAATACATTGGCTCTTATACTATGTTAACAATATTCTAATCATCCTAGTGGTATTTATAATGTTTACATGCCAAGTGGTCGACCACAGGAGGTTTGAACCACTTCTAAAATTGGCAAATTTCATTAATGGTGCCCTAACTGCCAAAACAGAGTGAGCCAATAATCGCCCACCATAACAACCCAAAATCGAGTTGTCAAGATTTTAGTAGCTGGAGGGGATAAACATGAACAAAACCCACATTTCTGATTTGCCCATCACCGGCCTCCAATGCCATAACCACCAAGTTACCCTATGTTTTGTTGCAGGAAGAGGTGCTGGACAGAGTGCCAGAATGAGTGCTGGAAGGAGTGTCGGATCAAGTGCCAGAACTAGAAATGTAGTGCGTTTTTTCCCTGTAACACCAGAAAAATTTGAATTAGCTCTTGGAAATCATAAAACATGATGAATTACACTTGATAATCATTAAACATGAATTACACATACCTTATGCCGATCATATCGTTTTATCATAAAATTCTTCAAAAAGCTCCTTTAAAAGATGAAAAACACATATGTACATGTGGCAAAAGTGTATAATAACCATCATAAAAGTGATCATATATTGGGACCAACACCTTGGAATGTGGAAGGTGTATTTGTAAGGCCAAAAGGCATGACCAAAAATTCATAATGGCCTTCATGAGTTCGGAATGCTGTTTTTGGGATATCTTCTTCCTTCATTCTAATATGATGATACCCTGAATGAAGATCCAATTTTGTGAAATAGATTGCTCCATGTAGTTCAAATAACAATTCATCAATGACGGGAATGGGAAACTTATCTTTAATAGTGATCTTGTTGAGATCTCTATAATCTGGACACATATGCCATGAGCCATATTTCTTGAATACCATTACCACCGGTGCAAAGTAAGAACTTTGGCTAGGTCTAATAATGCCAACCTCTAACATTTCTTCAACCATGCACTCAATTTCACTCTTTTGGGCATAAGGATATCTATATGGCTTGATGTTAGGAGGAACACTCCCATGAATTAGGTGAATATCATGATCATGATTTTGAGTGGGTGGAATACCTTTGGGAATATCTTCAAATACTTTGGAATGCTTATTAATGATCCCTTG
>JASDQU011178424.1:0-26358 GCA_032191745.1 Picea mariana
TAAAAAAAAAAAATTCGTTGGTGTCTTGGTAGTTTATGACCTCTATGTCTCAAGGAAGGGCTTAGAGTTTGCACATTGTTTCTGTGATGAAGATTTAGCTCGCCCTATTTTTGGGTTCATCCTAATCGATTTGTGTCCTTTGGGCTTGCTTTGGCTTGTTGAATTCCAATGTTGGAATCCCCTTGCACATCATTGGCTTCCGCTCTGTTTTTTGGAACCTATTCTTCTTGATCTCTCCAACATAATATATATGAATAATGTTGAAGTCATAGAAATTCATTAGGTTTTAAGATATCATGAGGATATTAGTCTTGGGCTAATTGCAATGCATTGATGGTGGTGTCCACAAAAATATTTGAATTGGAACATGCATGCACCACTCATAATGAAAATGTCATTAATATTCTATTGTTTCATAAACAAAGAATGGATACAATGGAGGCATAATTTATTAGACTCGAAAGTTTAATGGTCAATCAATGAATGAACTCTCTCTCCATGGCTTCCAACAATCAAGGAACAACAATTTCATGCCAAGTTGAGCCAAAAGAAGATGAAACAATTCACCAGCTACATGACTTAATGGAAATCAAAAGCCCAATCTGCCCTCAATTTGATGAGGGGAACAAAGAGGAGGGAAGTGTTCATCTTTGTTGCTAAAAATATGCATTTTCGGGTTGTTTGTATTTTGGGAAAAATGGTCAAACAAATCACCTATAGGCCAACATGGAACCAATGCTTTGTAGTTTCTTTTAAGCTCTTTAAAGTATTTTCTGAATTCTATTTCATTTTGTAGGAATATAAAGGAAACAACGAGATGTAAATTGTTGCTTGCTTTGGCACAACCCCCTTTTTTGAATGAATATAATTATGTTTCATCTAAATAATAATAATAATAATCTGTATTTTCACATTTAATTTAGTTTAAGAATATTTATAAATACAAAGTTGACGTTTAATAATATTTTGAAAATAATAAATTGTGTATACAACCTGAGTGGCTCTAATGGTTAAGAACATGTGTTTGCTCCTTGGAGGTAACATGTTCAAATATAGAGGCGGTAGGGTAGGTATACCTCTGTAGACTTTAGCAATCAAATTTTGTTGCATGGAGATGGTCCTTTGTCCCACAAACAAGGGGGTCTCATACACCAATTTGATGATAAAAAAGTTTATATGATTAATAGGTATAATATAAATTAAATAGCATATATTTTAAATATTATTTAAATAATTATTATAAAGGAAATATGTTTTTCATAACTTATTTTTTCTATAAATATAATTAACTGTATTCAAAATTCATAAATACACGACATCATTATACCAAGTTAAAATCATAAATATTAAATAATACCATAAGCATTTTTGTTAATAAAATAAAATGTGCAAAAACAATATGTTAATAAATTTATATTAAAAAATTTATTAATTTAAATATAAAATACAATTTATACATGTAGTCTAAATGTTTGAATTTTTGACATTTTTACATGCATACTTTCCGATCAATTTTGCTTGAAATCTAGCCAAAAATTGTTTTAACTCCATATTTGAGTGATTGAGTCTGTATAATTCGAGTGCCTTGAGGGTTTTTCAGGGTGGTGAATCCATTTATGCATTCAAAAATGCAATTTAAACAACAAAAAATGGTCATTTCACCAAGATTTGTTTCGTCAAATTCCGATGAAAAAGTTCAAAAGGTTGAATGTTTAGACAATGCCTAATTTATATATGAAGTTAAGAGAAAAACAGAAAAAGGAGAAAAATTGGGAAGGTAGGTCTAGGGAGGTCAGGGCATAGGAGTCAAAGGATTGTGCATGTTTGCAGACATCTTGGAAGGTTTGCGAGAGACATAGGCTTGCAAAAGGTAGGTTTGGGGATGCCAGTTTCCTTAATGCTAGGACTGAATGTCGCCCTAACAACCTATTAAAGTTGATAATAAACTAACATTAACTTAAAAATATTGTTAAACATATATATCTTCCACACAAATATATCTTTGACACAGACATATTATCTGCACAGATATATCTTTCGAATGTCTACACATGCATATGCCTCGCACAACCAACACTTATTCTAATTTAAACCCTTGTGCAGATAATTCATATCACTCATCCTCTCACACCTCGACACTTCGCAACTCCATACTTTCAATAGTTTCTTAACACATATTCTTAGCAACGATGTAATTTGCATGATAACTGATTGATTTAAATGGCAATTTTTTTTCTAATTTTCCACCACTAGTTTTTGATACTTAGTTGAATTTATTTTAAGTAACAATGTTTATTATAAAAAAATAAGTATACAAAGTGAACAAAATATGTTTATTATAAAAAATAAGTATATAAAGTGAACACAATGCTTTTGTACATATGTTTAAATTAAAAAAATGTGTCAGTTTCCTTGATGCCGACATTCAATGTCGCCCTAACAACCTATAAAAGTTGATAATCAACAAATATTAACTCAAAATATATTGTTAAACATATAAATATTCCGCACAGATGTATCTTCGGCATAGATGTATCATCGACACAGATATATCATCTGGATGTCTGCACAGGCATATGCCCCGCACATTTGCAACTCCGTACTTCCAGTAGTTCCATGGCAACGATGTAATTTGCATGATAACTGATTAATTTATGGCAATTTTATTTTCTAAGTTTCCACCACTAATTCTTGATACTTAGTTGAATTTATTTAAATAACAATGTTTATTATAAAAAAATAAGTATATAAAGTGAACAAAATGCTTTTATGCATATGTTTAAGTTAAAAAATATTGTCAAGTTGAATTTATTTTAAGTAACAATGTTTATTATACAAAATAAGTATATAAAGTGAACAAAATGATTTTATGCATATGTTTAACTTAAGAAATATTGTTGAGTTGAGTTTATTTTAAGTAACGATGTTTATTCTAAAAAACAAGTAAAACCATTTGAAATAGAACTTAGTAAAAGGAAGTATGCAGAAGTAAAGATGTAGAAGTAGCAATGTAACATGTGTCGAAGTTGGGATGTGGGGGGAGAAATGTAAAGTGTGTGGATGCTAGGATATGCTATAAACAATGTAAAGTGTGCGCAAGTTAGGTTTTGCAGAAAGCAAATAGGGTAGGGTTCTCCGCACAACAAAGGTTCCTTCTACACAACGTTGAAATTGACAATAGGATATCACAAACTGGTTATTGGTACACTTGTTACTTTAACCAAAGCTCAAGGAATACCATCTACATGTGACTAAAGAGATGGAGGATAGTCCAAAATAAAAACAATTTTGAAACTAAAAACTTAAAAGGAAAATTGTTTTAGTAAACCAAAAGAATGGAAAATAAGACATTGTAGAGGGAAAGGGTTGATGCACTGGACAATGTTCAATGAGTATTGATAATGTTCAACTAGTCTTGAAAAGAAGCTGAGTAGGATAAATCCAGCTACATTTTTTAAAACAATTAAATCTAGAAGGATAAATTGTGATCATAGTTAGAATTAAAACAAAACTTGACAATCGAGCAGGTTTCTTAAGTAAACCTAGACGAGGAAAGAAAGGACCAATAACTATTCTATTGAGTTTTCACAATATGATACAAAATTTACTAATCATAGCATAGAGGTAAAAAAATCATTAAGCAAAATGAAAGTCAATGGCTATATATGCATAGGACATGATATTTCATTGAAAAATGATAAAGAGTGAACACAGACTTGAAAATTCGGTTTGAAACTCAAAGTCTAGAAAATCAGTAGCCATGTATGCCAAAACAATACCTTAGCAAGCTAAACAAATATACAATTGTCTTTTCAATAATCTTTGTAAATGCCAAAAAAGTGCTTCGGCAAGCTAAAAAAATACACATTTGTCTTTTAAATAAGGTTTATAAAAAATGAAGGAATTTTTCCAAACAGACTGGGATTGGGGCTCCCGTGGACCATAAAATAGAAGAAATACCTAGAACAAAGAAAGATAGTTAGAAAGGGATGTTAGGTTTTGACAAAACATAGAACAAACAACTTTGAAGTATTACCAAGTGAGGAAAGAAAAGAAGAGAAAAAGAAGATGCAATGCTTTCTTGAGTACTTACCAAGAAGGAAATATTCCATTGCTCCGATTTGTCTGTTGTTGGTATGTATTTTCCTTTACAAGAGTTGTTTCTTTAAACTCATGTTGAACTGTCTCTAGTGGTTATTATGGGTTAAAATATGTTTCAAGGCGTTCTTGACCCAGTGAACAATATACTCTTTGATTGGTGGGATGGTTATTTCTTTCTGAACTCGAAGAGTGAAAATCTCCTCCTCTACTTCTTTGCATCCCAGCTGGACTTGGTTGATGACTGAGAAGTGGTATTTGTCGTCATTAAAAAATGTAACAAGCCACTATTTTAGTTCTTCATTAGAAAATTTCATGAGACTATCGAAGACGATAGCTAATGAGGTCTTCATTGTGGCCAAGTGACTATCAAGTTCTTATTTTGTGATTATGGTTGAATTCCTAAAAATTTCTAGGCCGTGTAGTTCCTTAACAATAACAAATTATTTTATAGTAGCGTCTCCTCTCCTTTCATTAATTTTTTTGCAAGCAAAAATTGCATTTTGCAACATATTTATTTGTGCCTCCCAACCTGACTTTATTTGATTTATTCTTTTGTTTGAGGGAAGTCCTTCCTAGTTTCTTTGATAGTCATTCATACTAGTGACTCATGTGATGAAAATATTTACCTCGTTTTTATAGTAGGCCTCAACATGCTACAAATATCTTTGCAAATATTTAGTAAAATTTGTAATCCTTTGTGAAATATTACGTAGGCCTGTACTAACCTCCCATGCCAGTATTATTATCTCCAGTCTTCTATTAATGTTTTCAACAACATAGCCTCTGACTCCATTCAACAATTGAAGTTATTTTCTGATTGGATTTGAGGTTTTGGAAGTACTTGCCAGAGTCTTGTTTGTCGAGAGTATGGCCAATGGATGTGCAAAGAGTGTCTTGGGAGTCAGTTCCTCCTCAAGCTCACTTATTCTCTTCTTCAATCTAATGGTCTACAACTCTTTGTTGGCAATCAAAACAAAAAGCGCATTTCCTGTGGAACGATGTAGTTTCATGAGGGTAGTTGGTCCAACTCCTGAGACATCTAGCACATCACTTGATCTGTGAACTACCTTTTTGTTTTTGAGACTAACCTTATCTATGTGCAGTTTCCTTCCATGCTTGTTTTATTGAGTATTATGCAGCGTCAAAGAGTGTTGCTCAAAAAACATCAATTCTTCTCCTGCGAGCTCTTGTGTAATCTACTAGATTTTTGTAATTCTCTGGGCTACCCAGTCGGGTAGCTTTGTACTGTCGATCTGCATATCATCAATATCTCCTAGACTTCCTTGATCTTGTGAATTGTCTATATTTGGGATTCATTTCCTTTTTTTTTGTGAGACTTTCTACATGTGCACGTTCAATATTGACATGGCATGGTTTCTCTCCACCATCACCTCCAACACATGTGTCATTACTCTATTCTCTATTTAATTTATGTTGTTATGTTCTTTGTCTAGAGGAGGAGCTCTTACGTTCCTGGGGATTGGAGGAAGACTAGACATTGGTAGTGCTTTTCCCCTTCTGGCTTGCTTTGCTTTTCCATTTGGTATTTGAGCTTATTTTTATCGACAAGTCCTTGATGCATCCATTGATGTCCTTTTTTGTGGACGGATTGTCACCTATTTCCTCATAAAATCTCATGAACAAATTATTGTATCTTATGGATTTCAAGTATTGCGAAAATAAACCTTGGGGGTCAAAACCACCTAGAGGTTGTGCTTATTTTAGATTAAATGCACTAAGTGTTTCTAAGACTTATTTTAGATGCACCATATTCTTGATTCTTGTGTTACCAACTTGAAAGAAAATGTAATGTTCATTGTCTTTTTTTTTTCTTGTCAAATAAAATGCACCAATTTCTATACTGTCGGCAACCTTCCGTTAAAAAATATCTATCACAGACAAACATAGGGAGTAGAAAGGGATTTTCTTGGAAACCATACAACCGAATGTATGTATGGTTTTTATCTTAAATGAAAATTCCATTTCTGTTGAGAAATTATTCAACTTCCTGAGTTGTTCTCTTGGGCTTTGCCTCAACAAACATGTGTCTGAACTATTTAACAAAATTATATTGAACAATGTAAAAATTTAATCATGCTTTGTGTTTGCACAACACCGGGTGCCAGAATTGGACTAGTTTGTTCTGTATATTTACACTCGCTTTAAAAAAGAGATTATCAAAGACACTACAACATATAATTTCAAACACCAGATATGCGGTCATAAAAAAAATTCCAGTCCTTAAGTAATTTCTCAATTGAAAAAAAAAATCATCTGATATCACCCGTGCTTAATCAAACATGGAATCCCTCCAGAAGGTAAAGTACAATGCATATAGTGTTGATCTGGGTATGTATGAAGTCAACTTCCACCTAGCTACACGTGTGAACAACCATAAAAAGTACCGTTATGGCTCTTGTAACAAAGTTGTATCAATTGATGAAAGATTGGTTAGCATGTTTGTAGAAGGTAGCATAAATTCTCTCAATATATTAGAACCACTTTTCTGAGAATCTAGGAACGTGTATACTGTTGCAACCTTAAAAGGTTTATCTGCAGAAGGAAGAAAAATCATTTTGTTGAACACCTTGGGAGTAAGCATGACTGGATTCTTTCCTTTTGTTGTGTCCTTAATCATTCTTGTCCTAGAATTGAACCTTCGAGCACACTAGGATATGAGTTCCTCGAAGTCGAAAACCTCAAGTACATAGCCAACATTGAAAATCCATGTGGTCCAAAGTTTGTTTATTTTCTTTTCTTCCACACTCTTGTTCAAGCACCACTTGTAAGAGGTAGAACAATGGGAGTTTTTTTCCTCTCTAGCAAATGAATTGACAATATTACCAAAAAAGGGATGGGTTCTTCTTCTATTTTCCGTACGACTTACCGAGCTCCATTTGCTTTAAATCCAATTGTATGACGCGTGTTTACTAGGATGTCCTTTCCACACATATGAACTATATTTGGAAGATGTGTAATCATAATTAGAAACCATTAAGTAGCTCATAGAACAACAAGACATTTACTTTGCATTATTTATGATCTCCTCCCTTTCTTCGTAATTCGCACCAAATCAACTTGCCATAAAATCTTTGGTTTTAGTGCAGATTATGTGACTTGTCAGAATCTGTGCTGCAAAAGTATTGGATGTGCGGACAACACGAATTGAGGAACATGTGCGTGTGCCATGTGCGAAGATACGATAGTAGTAAAAGAATCAGAACAAGGTGGAAAATGGCTAAGTAAAGAGGATTTTAATGACGAGTTTTTTGGAATATGGTTACATCTTGAGTTAGTATGTGGTATGCATCACAGATGTCTATAGCTTCAATAGCAATCATCAATTTACAATCCTTTTCATCTAACAATTTCTACGAAGTTAATGTCCATGCCATCTTATTTAAGTTTAGAAAACAAGTTTGTCCATCGACCTTCTCTAAATTGTTGCTGAAGCAATATTGTCCATGCCATCTTATTTAAGTTTAGAAAACACTATTTTATTTTTCTATTTGCTACTTGTTTTTCTTTTAAATTCACTTTGATACACATGAAAGTTACGAATAGTACATTATGAAGGTCCAATTGGTTTAAGTGCATAGGGAATATTTATTAAAATATCCTTTCCACACATGACTTAGTTATGGGATACAATAAATGATTAATAGAAGGCATTGGACAAATCATAGAAGATTGCGACATTTACTTTGCACATTTGCTAAATAGTCTTTGTTTTTTGGAAAATCCGAGCAAATCTACGTGCCATAAATGACTTGGTTATCATGCAAATTGCGTTGCTTGTCAGAATCCACGGTGTCAAAAGATTGCAAATGAGAAATTGCAAAAGCACGAAACTGGGCAAGATGCTCTTTTCTCCTAACTTCCATGCTTTTTCAAATGTTATATGAAATTCTTGTGGCAATGGACCATGTTTCATAAATTTTGTTATCAAAAGGAATTTTATATGTAGTGATTATTGATGGTTTGTATAGTGTCTTGTGTTAGCTGTATACACGATGCTCAACTAGCCATGTCTTCTGCATGTGTGCACTTCATCAAGGATATTTATAGTTTCAATACCATCTATCGATTCACAGTCTCCGCCATTTAACAATATCGACAAAGTGTATGTCCATGTCATATTGTTGAAATTTGGCAAGAGAGTTTGTCTATCGATGTTTTTCAAATTGTATACAAAGAAATATAGTTACTGGAGGATGTGGTACATAATTTATGCAGACAAAAATAGTGGTTTCTTTTTATGTATGCTATATTTGTTCTTTTTTCAATGGAATTTGATATACGTGAAACCAATGAATATTACATCATGGAGGTCGAATTTCTTTATACCAAAGTTCATGAGGCGTATTTACTAAAATTTCCTTTCCACGCCTGAATTAGATATGGAATATGGGGAATGATAAATATAAACCATTAATAAAGCAATAGGAAAGCCCAAAATTAACTTGGAATTGCTTTTAAATAACCTCTATTTATTGACATATCCATGTGCAATAAATCACTCCCTTATTTTGAAAATTAGGTGTGTTGCGAGAAAATTGGGTGTGGAACCATTGCAAATGAAAAAGTGTGGAAGTGAGGAATTGTGGTATGATCACTGGCATGAATAGTTCACACATGGATTGAAAATAGAATTAGAACAAGTGGTGGTTGTGTAGAGCATACACCGGTGCAAAGTGTTGATGTGATGAAGATATAGGTACGCAAAATGCAGAGATATGGTCACATCTAGGGGATTCACACAACATGAAAAATGGTGAAGTAAAAATGATTTTGACTAAGGATTTTAAAAAGATATTGGATTGATAGAAGATTTTGATACAAGATTTTCATTCAGAATTTTGTACTGGAGTAACGAGTACATGAAAATTTATGACAAAAAAGCTTATTTTCTTTTGAAAATCTCCAAATTAGATGCATTTCTACTTTGTAATTTGTCACATTGCACACAATACTTTAATATGACCATATATTTTCAGTGCACACAACCATATCTTCAGTTCTAGTGAAATCTACACATATGTCTCAAGTACAGGAAACAATTTGATCTAATTCCAGGTTTTCTGCACATAATCCATAACCGGTCCATTTGCATATGTGCATATGCACGCCTATGCACTTCTTCATTTCATACAACTATATATTCATATCTCTCACATTCTGCACATGTGTATCCCTGCAAAGACACGACTTATTCTATTTTCAAGAACTATGTTGAGACTTCAAACAACTCATTTCACTGTAGTCCCACACCCCCACACTTCCACACTTTTAATACTTTGGATAGTTGTAAAATAATATCTATTTTCAATCCACTCAACACAGTGGAACTTGCATTTTAATTGATTAGCTGTATGTGTAAATTTAGGATTCATCATAATGTGGACCGAGAAAAATTATTATAGTTGCTAGTTGTTTTCAGTTCTATTCAACTAGTCATTGCATACAAGTTGTTGGAGTCACATATAACGATATAAACTGTCTATTTTGAAATCCCGGGATGGACACTGTGTTAAATTTTTTCTTTGAAAATCCATGAAAAAAATGACCTAGAAAAACAATCAACTATGGTAGTTATCTTATTACAAGTTCAAGCGTTTAAAGTGCATTGGAACAGTATAAGAAAACAATTTAGAAATGTAAATGTTGTGTTGAGAAAGAACTTGGGAAAATCATATTGAAGACTTGTATAGTTTTTCCATATTTGCAATCATCGAATTGAAGTAGGAAACTTGTGGACAATTTCTACCATATATTGATTTTAGTCAAAACCTCTGCAATTCAATAAGTTTTCTGTTTGATATTTAAATTCCATATGAGTATGCACATATGCCAAAAAAATAACTTGTCATTTTCAACCTTATGCAACCATCCGTACACAATACGCTCCAAAATAAGAAATATATATAAATGCAACAATAAAAAATCATGCTTATTGAAGTTTGATGCATTTGGTTCTATATAGGCCAATTAGAATATTATTACTAGAGTTTATTTACGAGAAATTTACCATAGATACCATAGAAATAGAAAAAATATTCAATCAAGACAACTTGCTTAAATGAATATAAAGTACATTGATCATTCCATGGTAGGCCACAAGTAGGGAAATTCATAGATCCACATTAATATATGAAATAAGAACAGATGTGATTGTGATTTGTTGTCCAACGTTAGTGTGAAATTGTTTCTAGCAACAATTTCTGACACTGTCAACAAATGCATATGGAATTTGTAGACAACATCAATTTTTTTAAGGATATCAAGGCTGGCCTACAAATTCCTTGTCAACGACAATTCTGGAAGCATTAAATAGATAAACTTTTTTCAAATGCACTCTAGCTTTATTAACAATATATCTTCATTGCAATGCAACACAACTAATAATATATAAACCTCTAGTCCAATGTTCATTAAAATTTTGACATAATTTAATTGCAAAAATTCAATACAACGACATTGTAATGCTAACAATGTTCAATAAATACTTTGGAATAAAAAATGTACATACAATGCACACTCTATTGCAAGTATTTAATAACTATACATGTAATATGTATATGTTATTACACATCCACATTTAGGTCAATATAAAAAATAATAACTAAATTATAGTTCTAGTATCTTCACAAAGAAATAAAAAAGAAATACATAGAACTCATTGCACATGCATGATGACAGTGTCTTCGCTCAATCTCTATTCCACATGCAGGATCACACTGTCTTCGTCTAATGTAAATTTTCCATGCACTCGAAAATCGCGCAACATATAAACATTTTTTGGGTTTCTTTTACAAATATATTTCATATTCCATTTCTGTCAAGCCAAGAAGCATCTCATACAGTATAGGTTCATTGATAATGCATTGCACATCATTGTTTTCCATTATACATATAATAACACTTAGGAAATGTTTATATGTAAAAGGGAATCTCTGATTACATCTTACACAATCAAACATTGCATTTTTTTATCAAAGCAGATCTGCCTACAGGAGAGTTGTAGATTGCACAGACATGTTCAAATGGAGTTGAATATGCATTTGCTACTATCATTGTACTTTTGACCTGTTTATATAGTACAAAGCTTATATATATGTTTTCAATTAATATTGTACATGCAATTTGTAGATAGAGTTGTCAATCTATACTTATAATGTTTGTTGAGGCAATTAGTTTTTTCAGATATTTAACTGCTTCTATTGTGAGTTCTATTATAAATGTTGATTTTTTTTGTGGACCACCTTTTATTTTTCATATCTCCTCTTGGTTATATTTTTAAATATAAAAATAAAAAATTTCCTTGTTTGCAATTGTTGTTCCAGTGAAGCAAAGAAATGTCCATATGTCTCAAACAACTGTAGTTGATACATTAAACATTGTAATTGTCATATAGCTTCACCTAAATATATCAACATATAAACGATAAACCATTGACCATGGAAAATCATATTGTTGCTTTGTCATCCTCTGTGTTCCTATCTTTTATATGCAAACTATGCTATGATCCCACTTTTCTAGCGAGGGTGACGACAACTCCAATAGTGTCGATTTGATACATGTCTGTATTATTTGCAAATTGCTTGATTGTTGTGTCTAGTATGAAATTGTATTCTTTACACGTTGGAGACATTGTCTCCACAACACTTGATTCAAGTACTGATATAAAACATTTGCAATCACAATGGTCATAACCACTTTTTGGTAGAATTTTGAAATTTTGATAGATATTCTAACTATGGGAACACTATTTTTCTCATATATTTCAATGAGTTGTGCAAGAACCTTCAATATAACTGTCATCATTCCATTTTCATCTCTCATATCAACACACACAATTTTTTATTATCTATTCACTTATCCAAATATGTGTTATTAACAACCATCACATCTCCAATGAATACTTCTCCAGTTATGTGATTTTTCAAGTCCTCTATTGAGACAATGTTCTGAGTTGCAGAGCTACATCATCATATAGTAATCACAAAAAATAATCAATATGAAGAACAATTTCCATGTATTTCTTTCCCAACTACAAAATCTACATTTTTATATACATACCTTTCCAATTTCTCTTATTGCAAATGGATAGTTTCTTTAGCTGTTCCTGTCACACTTGACTCTCCAACATTGATTGCTTCAATTATAGGTATACCTATTTTGCTTAAACTAAACATAAAAATTTGCAAATTGTGTAAGCATATGGCACTATTTGTTTGTCATGTTTACAAGACAATGCTTATAAATATCTGCCTATGTCTTGGTGGCTATTGCAATGTGTAGACGGAAAATAACTTGTAGAAATTTACCTTTGAGTTTGTTGTTGGGTGGATGCTTGTGATGCACCAATACTAATACTTCCATGGTTTGTCCAACTTCTCCTGCTTGGAACACCGAATATGTGAATGAAAAACACATACAATATATTCCATATTATGCTTGCATTGACACATGCTCCTCTTTTTTTGGGGGGGACTAGATGTACATCAACTATGCAACACACAAAAGCAAATTGCACACCACACAATACATAGCACTGCAAAATTGTTAATTATATGTACAAGATTAAATTGTGAAAATGCCTACAAATGAAAAATATTTGCCAAGTATAAAAGACTTTTTTATGAACATTAACTCCTTAGCACTATCCATTGCAACAAACTAGTACTTTTCTTCTAGAAGATGTATATGGATGTGCACAACACTTCAAGCCAGAACTTGCAATTGAAATGCATAAGAAATTATCAATCAATGCCACAACCATTGCATGATCCTATGGAACTGTAAAATAAATACAACCTGGAGGAATACATTTAGGCGGTTGAGAAGCACATAAATAAAGCATATTAGGATCCTAACAACTAGAATAAGGTTTAATAGTCAGGATATTTGGTGTTGTTATATGCTATAAAATTCCTCAAACACCCCGAAATTTGTCGATGTCGAAGCTGCTGTATATAGCCAATGCAAAACATTGTACCCCCATAGTTTTCTCACCTATCTTTTCTACACTTGTGCTCTCCACATATGTATATGGCTCACGTAGTCGGGACTGCTAATTCTATTTTCAACCATTGTGCAGATAATTCATAGGACTAATCGTCGCCTAGTCTCACCCTTCTACACCTTCATATTTGCAATCGCTCTGCGCTGGGGATTTTTACATGCCACTTAATTTTCATGATGATTGAGTCATTTATGGCACTTTTATTTGCTTAGATTTGAAAAAAAACGGAAGCTATTTAGAACTTGTGCGAAGCAAATGTTGTGGTTTTCTATGAGCTTTCTAATGATTTCTATTAATCATTCCCTGTATTTCATAACTAACTTAGGTGTGGAAAGCACATTTTAGTAAATATTCCCTATGCACTTGTCCTTAAAGTAATTCGACCTCTGCAATTTACTATTCATAACTTTCATGTTTAACAAAATGCATTTAAAAAACCAAATGTATAGCATATAGAAAAAGAAAACAACATTCTTGTGCGGATATCCTATGTAGGACACCTTCCATAAACAATATTGATTCATCAACAATTTAGAGTAGGTCAACGAACAAACTTCCTTGCTAAACTTAAACAATGTGACAAGGACATTAACTTCGTGGAAACTGTCAGATAACAAGTACTGTAAATTGATGATTAGTATTGAAGCTGCAGACATCCCCCATGCAAATGATGTACTAACTCAAGATGTAACCATATTCTAATTTGTTTTTCATCAAAATTCTCTTTACCTAGCCATTTACAAGACAACTTGACAAGTCAATAGATTTGTAGATATCAAATTACAGGCGATGTCATGGGAAACACATAGGAGACTGGAAATGACAACACTCTTGCATAGGAAACACAAGGACTATAGGGAATTTCACAGTATCGAATCATCTAGCAATTTGGTCCATCTAGATCACACACGTACAACGCACACATATAGTTATGACCCCACACTATGTAAGGAACACCAGGAGTATGATGAATCATTGTCGCTACATACAATATTAAAGGAACCTAAATCCATATTACAATGTATTAGTATAGGAACACCGATGCAAGGAGCTGGCGCGAAAATGGGAACATAACGATGTCAATTTATGGTCGTCTTTCCAGCTATTTATACGACTTGCCAGGGCCATAGTATTTGCACCAATGTCCTTTTCTCAAAAAATAGAGCTCCCACAAGCTATCAATTGAGAAGTTCCACCAACCACCCAACCATTAGGTCCATTTATCCCAAGAATCATAGTTCAACCACAAAGTCTCCACATCCATGGCTTCTCCTAGAAAACATATGATTTATTACGTCCTACAGTTTATGCAGACTACCTGCAGTCCCACTGTTTCATTCTCACGTCGGTTGACACCAAGAAGGAAATTGTTGGGAAGGGGACCCAACCTATAATCGATCAAAAAATACCTAGCCTCGATAACAATTGCTTGAAATGTGCTTCAAATTTATTGTGGTTCACCAACTCTCTAAGCCAACATATGCTATGTGTTCTGCCATGGATCAACACCTTTGCTGAACCTAATAGGTCCATTCTGAAAACTGCCCCCTCTATCAGTTGTAGTTTTCCTCCTCTTCCTCATTATGAACCGAATTGAACCAAATAAGAGGATGACTATGGGTCTGCGTGTTGGAGTGATTAATCGATCCTTTTCATTTGCAAGTGCCTGAGTAACAAGGAAAAGTTCTAGTTGCACCACTTGGGCTAGCTAGTGCTTGGATTTCTAGAATGCAGGATGAAGCACACCTTTGGAACGACTCTACTAATTTGAATATCTGTGTCACGCTGCAACAACATCCCAAACAAATGGTTTTCACTTACTCAAGAAATGTGTGAGTATCCAACCTAGCCACATTCAGAACACTCACAATTCATGGTAGCATTTTTATGACGTCCCAGTACCGCTTGATTGAAGGACAACCAAAATAATAGCTTTTGAAGCTTGTTAAGTACCAAATATTAGTGTTAGAACTCTGTAATAGGGCACAATATCTAGAAAAATAAACCATCATGCATCAAATGTAAACACTATCCTCACTTTCTCTTCTTGATGCTCTATATCACTCACTGCATCAAGTGATAGGGTTAACATATATAAATAAATAAGATCATATTATTCCCAAATCTTGTTTCCTCTTAAAAGATAAGTTTTAAACAACATGGAAAGCACATATTAAGAAGATAGAACCCATGGCGCAAATCCATGCAACCATTATTGAAATAAGAAAAGTACATAGCACAATTTTATGAAATGTACTAGTACCTTTGTACGTGTCATTCGTATCAAATGAAAATAATCCAAACTCTATTTATGTTTTGCAATACAATGTGTATTTTCTCAATTTAATGGTTATCTATTTTAATGTTGTATGTTCAATGCTTCGTTAATGCACTATCAACCAATCAATGCAAGTCCAAGAATTTTTCTTCAATATATTTTCCACTCGCATCTGATAGAAGGTTAGTTGGTCTTTGTAATTCCCAGATCATCTCGGGTGACGACTTGTTCAGTCCACAACTAAACATTCAATATGCACATGCCTTCGAATTTTGTACATCAAATCTTAACAAACCTTGGATTTTCAATCCACCACCGATAGGATAGCCACAGATGCAATATGCACTTTGGATTATACGCACTACTATGCAATATGGATATATATTACTGCATATGCATAAAATTTACCAAAAAAAAGGGTGTTTGTTGCATAATTGTTACATGCATAACTTCTATTGGGACATTATTCTTGAGTTTCTTCTCTTGTATTGCTTGTGACTTCTTTCTCTCTTGCAATTGATTTATTTCATTTTCATGTGAAATAAGTGCACCAAATGCAATGAACAAGAAAACAAATCTTTATGTCAAAATCACATGAAATATACAATATTAACAAAAACAAATGATAACCAAATGAATAGTATACATATAAAACTAGAAAAATGTGCCTCTCCCTATTTTATTTTTAAACACTGGTGATTGTTTCGATGTATTGTACATTGAACAAGCCAAATAGAAATGCAGATGGATGGCAGTGAGATGAAAACATAATGCAAATTGTTGATATTTTATTTTCTCTGTGACTAGAATCACTGCTATATCAACTGCTTTTCATGTTCAACACAATTTCTTAATCCAACACAAAAGCAAGAACTTTCTAAATGTGCAACAAGAATATGAAAACATGCTTTCATTCAACAAGGAAATACAAAATTGTGAATAAGTAAAAAAAAAATGAAAATATGTTTATATGTGTTCGGATGTCCATCTAATTCAACATACCAATGTTTATTATGACTTACATGCATTTCATATTGAAAGTCCAAAACAACATTCCATTGTTTATTTATAGTGATGTTTTCATCCTTATGTATAGTTCTAGAACATTGTTCTTTTAATGCTCCGATGACATTGTATCTTACATGTTTTAGTTTATGTCATTCAAATGATGTTTAAGCTATGTCTATAGCATTAAGGAATCAGGGGAGAAAACAATCTAAAAACAACATAACTTATTTTTGTTTCTATTTATCTTTGATTCCTTTTTTATCTATGTAGTTTCTGAAATAACTCTTGACCAATTTAATCTACCCTTGAAAAAGAAAAAAAACATAAGAAACTACTAAATTTCTTTCACATATATGATGCACATCGAGAATATTCATTTAACGATTTGATTCAACATTACAACTAAAAAAAGAGGATTGGTTTTCTTAAACATTACACCAATGCCAATGAAAATTTGAATGAAACCAAATAACTACACTATGTATGGAGTGCACACTGTCAAACAAGAGGATGCGAATTTGCTAAATTGTCTTTTTCACATATATCAACTACCTTTCGAATAGGGGGAATCATAAACAAAAACCATCGAGCAATTGACATATAACTAGCAGATTTGCTTCACAATGCTTCTAGATCCCTTCCATTTCCTCATAAATTAGATCAAACCAATGTGCCATAAATCAATGAACTATCCTAAAAATTATGATGCTGGTCACAATCCCTCATGTGGAACTATTGAAAGTGAGAGATGCATAAATGCGACAGTGCAAAAAGAAGAGAGGTATCGGTTCTCCACGCAATATTTGAATATAGACCAAGTATTGGCCTTGTGCAACATACACATGTGTAGAAGTGTTGATGACATTTTCTTTGCCAATTGCACAAGTGTCTAGGCAACCAACTATGCCAATGCTAGACCATAAGTGGCATGAATTCTTAGCGCAAGGGTAAAATGTGTAGAATCCTTGCAAAAGGGCTGAAAATAGAGCAAGCATTCTCTCTACGAAGCATATGTCATTGGAGAGCATTTGAATATCACAACAACAAAAGATTCCGCACAATCTGAAAAAAAAACACTAGGTATTGGAAGTAAGGTGATGCAAAAGTGAAACAATGCACTTACTTGTGTTCTGGAGGTTGTCCGTGTGTCTGGAAAAGACACCTTAGTAAACATGCATGACGCACTTGGTCTTGAAGCAATCTGAGCTCTATGATTTATTTATGTTTCAATTGTTTTTTTCTAGAATGCCTTTATACCTATCTTTTTTCAGGTTGTGCGGATGCTTTTGCTAATGCCCTTCTCAGACAAGTGATTTGTAAATCAATCGCTTAGTCTGTTTTGAATCATGGTGCTAAGAATCCATGCTTTCAACCCTTGCACCATGATTTCATATTGCTTATAGTCTAGCATTGTCGTGATTGGATTCCTCAACACTTCTATAGTCGATATAGCTATACTTGGTCTATTTAAGAAGTCTATTTTAAAGCCTTGTGTGGAGAACCCATATAGGTCATCCTCTCGCATTGCTGCACTTCCACACCTCCACATTTCCAATATTTTCACATCCGTGATTGTGACAAGTGATGTAATTTGCAATATAGGTCATTTATTTATGGTAAATTAATTTTCTCTTATTTAGTAGGAAATACCACACATCTAGAACCAATGCAAAGAAAATGTGTTGCTTATCTGTGGACCGCTCGATGGTTTTCTATTATGTCTATTTCTATTTGAAAGGTATCCAATATATGTGTAAAATACATTTTAGTGGATTGGCATCCTGCTCTTATCCTTGACGCAATCTCAACTATATGATCTATTTATCTTTGGACAATTTTCTAGTCAAAATCATTTTTACTTGGCCACTTTTGAGGTTGGACAAAAGTTTTTTTTGTGGCCATATCTTTGCCCTCTGCACAACTATGCCTCTCACACAGTAAACACTTAGTCTATTTTCAACACATGTGTGGATAATTCATAGCATCTGGCCTTCTACACTCAAAAAGTGCCCTGACAATAGTTATTGGGGATGTTAAAAAAATCATGGCATTCACTTGGGAGCAACTCTAAATGACTTCCCTTTGCTTCCGAATCTAAAAAAATCTAAGTTTGAAAAATGAATGGAATATCATCCAAATTACATACCCTATCACAATTCGTTGTGTGGAGGCATGCAACTACACGACGATTACTGACATGAATTCTCTACACAAACATTGAAAATACACAGTACTGGTTGTGCTAACAATTTTCCTCTGCCAAGTGCCAAGGTGTGCAAGACATAGCTACACCGATTGAGGCCATATGTTCATATAAAAAGTCTCTAGAAAACCCAAAAAATTCCCTTCTTTCTGAACTATACCCACTTATACTNAAAAAAAAAAAAAAAAGAATAGATTGAACAAAGTGCAATGCATCAACTAAAAAATCCCTGGAACCATAAGAAAATATATCCAACCTAAAAACAACATTTCTCTACAACACATGCAAAATAATGCACTGCTCCCTAACTTTATACCCACACTATTTCCATAGCATCAAGAAACTGCCTAATAAGAAGAAACATACAAGATAACAACAACACACTTTTTTTGTTTCTACTTAACTTTGATTCTCTCTGTCCTATGTAGTGTATGAAATATCCCCCGACCAACTTAACTTAATTTTGAAAACACAAAATAAGAATAAGGGCCTAATATTTCTTTGAATATAGCATACAATGCGGAGGATTAATTACACTTTGACACAGATTTCCAAACCCCAAAATTACAACTCCTGCAACTAGTGACTTGCAACACTTGGAAATTAAGAACAACTTTGTCTTACTGAACCATAAAATATGACATCGTAGACAAACACATTAAGTAACTCCCAAAAAAAGTGAACAATAAAACCTCAAAACAACACACCTTCTCTCCATGTTCCCCTTTGACTATTTTCGGCCTACACAGACTCTGTAACAGCTCTTGGCCCACTTGAATTGCTTCTAAAAAAACCAAAAACACAGTAGAAGTAACTGCACTATGCATAAAGCAAACTCTATCAAACAACAACTAGAGAAGCTAATTGCAGTTTTCTAAATATTAATATGGCAACCAACTAGTTAAAAGTAAGATACTATATGCACAATAATTCTTACCTACTCTCATAGATTTATACAAGCCCAAAAACCATATGTCTTGCAAGTCGCCAACCGCAACACCTGTAACTTTGGGAAGAACCTCGCCTTCCTGGATCATATCACACTATATTGTGATCAAACCCAAAGAAACCAACAATTTATTAGAACAAACTAATTCAATTAAAACTCCTTGTAATCCATGAAATCTATCATAGAGAATCATGTCATACAGTACACAAAAATCCCTTTGGAATTTGTGAATCATACTAAATTTAAAAAAAAATCGAAAGAACATAATTTATATATATTTATTAAAATAATTATATATATATATTTTATAGTAAATATATATGCATATTGTTTGGCCCATGACTTTAAATGCCACCAATTTCCAACTGACACAGTAGCAAGCTTCAAAAAATATGATGGTATCGAAACTTTGAGACTTGTACATGCACCTGTTACAACCATATGCTAAACGTGCATACTTATTGCCCTCGCCAGACCGACAATAAGATGTTGTTTTGAAGGACCAATCAGAACACAGGAAGAAAAATTAGATCGCTCCCAACAAAGTTAAACTTTGGAAAACAACACTAATTTTTTGGTCAATGCAAAAACAAAAACACAGTCAACACAATAATGACTGCTATGGTCCTAGGCCTTCGACAGGGGCTAATAATTTTCCTCATTTAAAAGGAGTTGAGTACGAGATGAATGAACATTGCGTATATTCAATCTTATCTTCCCCTTATATCAAGTGCAAAAATAACAATGGATACATTTGTTTGTGGGGCTCATTATATTAAAAAAAACATAAAAATCAATTAAAATGAGCATCCTTAATGCTTCACTTGCAATGATATGTGAGGCAACTAATGAACAATGATATTCACAAGAAAGAACCCAAAGGTTTGTTTGGAGCCACCGAATTTAAACTTATTGCCTCTGATACTTATTGGAGAAAGTCATAAATTCACAAAAGACAACAACACAAACATTAAAAGTTTCATCTTCACATAACTACCATGCCAAGTTTAAAATCAACATGAAATACCAAACACTTTTTTTCCTTGTATTCATATGATGTGACTCTAATTCTCTTCCTTTCCAAACTAGAAAGGAAATATAAGGTGCATTTGTGAAAGAGTGAAATGAATAGAGAAAACTACTTCCCACAAGCTTTGCTAGGCTCTTCTACAAGTTGGTAGATATTGCTTTTTTGTGGCATCATGATATGGAACAATGAAGGAACACTAAGGATTATATAAGGAAAAATATAATAACCATTAAATAATACATGTAATAACCAAATAAATTAAAGAATACTAGTTGATCTAGAGTAGAAAACCAGAAATAATGCAAGAGAAGGCCATGATTATATGCTCTTAGGTAAGAATGTCTTGGTTTGTATTAATGAGGCACAATCCTTTTATATATTTTCACAGCTCCAAGTCCCTATCACTTGACAAGGTCAAAAAACATAATATAATGATGCACATAGCTGAAAACTAGAAATAAATATTATTTAAATGCATATGCATGTAAGATGAGGCTAGAAAGATATGATTTCTAACACACTACTAACTAACAGTGTGTAGCTCAATGTTGGGCTACACAACAATCCATGAAACTAACTTCTTATGCGGGGCATTGTTCCCTCCTTGATTGTGCATGCTTTTCTTAGCTAGATGTGTTCTTCATCATTTCATCCTAGTTTAAGTTGATAGAGTCCCCACTTTCCTCTTGATTTATAAATGGCACTAGGGAAAGGTAAGAAAATGGTAAGATATGTCCCCACTATTGAAGGTATGCTTGGAAGTGATGTTGGAGCTACAAAGTTTGGAAAAGGGAGGAACTCCATGTTGAATTGTGATGTGGAAGAGACTTCCACGTGAACAATGTGTCTGTGAAACCTTATTGAATATGTAATTGGTTGATAATGATTACAAGGAAAAGGAAAGATGACTATGAAAGAGGTGTTGACTAGAAGATGCATGAGTATTTCCTATAACTGAAAAATGGGAGGGCCATTGTGCTATCGTTGTAACACACCCAACCCCCTAAGTACCCTTTTAAGAGATGGGGTATTAAATTTTCTCTTTCCTGAACCTCTTCAAATCCTTTCAAAAAGGGGCACCATCATCTTATTCTCTCAGAGAGCTTTCCAACAACTATAAGTTTAGTCAAAATATAGTTCTAGATCAAAAGTTATGGCCCTTTCAAGTTTTTGGGACTTTATTGGCCAAATGCATCCATACTTCCACATGGAATCCAATGACTCCACATCATTGCGCCCATCCAACGTGGCATTGGCGCGTCCTGCCTGTAAGGCATGGTGTTTGACTGGGCGTCAATGTGGCACCTGCCACCTGGTCATCGAGCCTGTAGTTCACCGACTCTCATCCCTTTTCACTATTCGTATAGCCCAAGAGGCCTGATTCAGGATGAGTTGTCACCCAGGGTATGTAGCCCCATCATATGGTGCCACCTATTTTTGGCGCATTGGTTGGGAGATGCCATACAACTTCATGCTGGGTCACTAGACCATTGGCCCATTGGGAGGGCCTGATTAAACCTTATTCCACGATGTTCGATCTGGTATGTGCTAACACCCTGGACATGTGGTCCTATTACGCGCCTCCATTCTTCATTTAATGAAATTGTGACACGTAGTCACTGGGTACCGGACCACTGGACCCTCTAACTTCAGTAGGAATCAAAACCGCTCTGGTAGCTCGGGGTCTAACTGACTGTCTTGACTAAAATCAACGGTGGAGGTCAACTCTCAACTCGATGGTTCTAGTTCTTCGCACCCATTCAAAGGTTTAGCACCAATCAAGGTGTCAACACCTGCCCTTGGTCTTGGTGCGACACATGGCCACCAGGGCACCAGGCACCGAATGTCCTACCTTGTCCAAGTAAATAATCTCCATGGTGGTCCAGGGGCCATTTGACTCCCCTTAACTTAGATCAATGGTGGAGGTCTATCCTCCTTTGATCCGTTGATCATGATCTAATGAAATTACCCTAAGAGTACCTGTACTCTATTGGGCCCACATATGAATCCTTAACAAAAACCATGTTGGCATGTGGCATGGATCATGGTGTGACACGTGGCACCACTTTCAGGTGACATGTGGCTCTCCCTCGTTATGACACGTGGAGCACTTGTTGTGTGTCATGTCATCATCGAGCATTGGATATAGGGATGTTCTGGGAAAGGTTTGAGTTTGAGTTCCCGATGTTGGTGATTATAACGGGATTAGTTAAACTAATCCTGAGATTACGAGATTGTTAATCAAATTTATCATGGGGTTACGACTCCTAGCCCGTACTACGAGATATATGGTGGATATTTGTTCACCATTAGATCCAACGACTCAGATCTAATGAATATGATTTCTCCTAGGAGCCTTCTCATAGAAGTACCTTAACCAAGGTTACTTTGATGACCCCTCTACGATCAACAATTCCGATCCCTTGGATCATTCTCTAACAGATCAACGGTTCCTGCCTTCTCTTGGAGTTCCTCTTTTTTGAATTCATGCTCTCTGGAATACTCCGAACAATACCCCTCCAATGAATGGTCGAGATGCCTCCACTGTTCAAATTTGACGGCTAAGATTTAAGGTGGATATTTGAGGGCCTTCAGGTCCTACGTGTCCCCTTTCTTGCTCTGTTAACCAATTCTATATTGTCACGTGTCCACCACTGTGAAACACTAGCAATTGCGCCATCACCCCTCATCAACATGACGTCACCATGACACTACTCCCCCTTTACCTTGTTCCAACAAGACCACAATGATCTACAACTGAGACCATTCCTGGGATGTCCTTCTATGGATGGCCCAGATTGTCCCTCATACTCCCCTTTTTGGATTGCCTCCACCTCGATGTCCAAGTTTATTCTGACCATGGAACCCTAAACGTATTAACCATGATGGATCTAATGATCCATGATCCCATAATTACTCTTTGAGAGATCAACGACCAATGTTCACTCTTGGAGGTCCATTGGTCAGAGTCTTTTATCAACTCTTCCCACAAGCACTCCGATAATTTTACCTCTAAAACTCTTATAGTCGAGATAGATGGTCACAAGATCATCTTGACCACTCGATAATGGATCCAACGACCCTCATTGACTTTGTTACACCCCCACTATAGGCATTAAAACCTACTCCAATGGAGGGTTACAATCTCTCCACCCTGCCAGATCGACGACTGAGACATGTTCTTGCCTCTTACCATCTAACGATAGAGACCCATGCTGATTTACAGTCTAGATCTATTTTCGAACTCCCTTGTCGCCCCTGCACTTGGTCACTCCAAAAAAACACCCTTCGATGAAGGGAAATGATCTATTCACAGGGCCAAATCAACGACTATGATTCTATCAAGCTTAAAAACATGATTTACATAATTTTGTCAGTCTGAAACTGGACTTAATAGTTTAGGGATTTCTCCCAAGTAATTTCTAAGAATTATTGAGCCCTCATGATATCTGTCATCCTCCTCCAAACTGACTAAGGCATTTCCTCTTGAATTTTATTATCCATCTCTTAATTTATCTGCCTAGATTCCTCTCACAGGAAACAAACTACAACAAATAATCTACTGCGTATGTAGGAGTCTCATTCACCAATTTACTTTCTTTATTTTAGGAATGATATAGTGTATTCATGTTCATATATTCTATACACAGAAAAATATATTCAGTTACATTATCATGCAAGCATATTGGCTTCCAAAGGGGACAAAGACAAATTCATAAGACTTATATACATAATTACAAGAACATTGCAGGAATAAATCCTTTACCTTCAATTAAACTACACAGAGTGAGAAATACTTATCTATTTCAAGTTGTTTCCATCC
Organism: Picea mariana; assembly: GCA_032191745.1. NCBI lineage: Eukaryota > Viridiplantae > Streptophyta > Pinopsida > Pinales > Pinaceae > Picea > Picea mariana. The sequence goes on from JASDQU011178424.1 coordinate 24,418, forward strand.
AACTTATTGTGGGTGTTCGCATGTCCACCCAACCATAGGCTCTTCATGCCCAATCACTTCAGAAGAAAGCCACCCCCGTGCCAAGCCATGATACCACTAAAGAATCTCTCTCTCTCTCTGGTTCTTAGAAATTTTTGAAGGACATTCTCCTGCACACAACTCTTGGTAGAGATATTCTCACACCCACCTAGATTAGGCCTTAACGAGGTTTGTTAGATACCTTCCTGGTATCAAGCTCACATCCTTCCCAGCTCAGGTTGGATCTATGGGTTTTCCCATATAATATTTATAGCTCCAACTCTTTTTATTTTACTGTATTTTTACATAGTCCATCCTCTTTCTCCCATCCAAACTCTCCTGATTTCTCTGTGTCTCCCAACGTTTCCTGCTTGATATCCTATCTAACCATGTGTGCTTCTATTTCATGCATCATTAGGGAAGGTTAGAAACTTGTCCCCTTCCTTCTGTTAGAAGGAAACCCATGGGTAAATATGATCTGCATAAATGGTACCATTGTTGGCAAATGCTTAACAGGTAGCGTATGATTGTCATTGATGGCAAGTACAACATTGAAGATGGCAGGATCAGAGTGTGCATCGATGGACAAACAGGAACAACGAAGGCTCAGGAGGAATTAGCGCAGAGTCAAAATTCTTCCAAGTAAGAAGGATGTGTAAGCTTGGAGGAGAAGCGTCGCTGATCGTTGGATCCCATCCAAAATTCCTGATAGCATGAGGGTCATCAGATCTGAATAAAGACAAGAAGAGCGTGCTGAAGAGGAGGATAGATCTCAGGTGTTAGATCTGAGTGCAGGATCCGACCACCGTTGGATCAGGGAAAACCTGCATGATGTTTAAAGTGAAAGGAGTAAAGGGGCTCACAAAATCTCGAAAGAAGGAGGACCGTCCATCTCAAGGGGTTATCTGGACCGTTGATTCCAGTCCATGTCGGGGTTTCAAAGATCGCGAGTTAAAGAGGTCAAAGAATAATAACAACAGAAATGCTGAAATCATGATATGCGAATTTGTGATTCAATCGCAGCCGTTGAATCATGATTGAATCTGGTCCATTAAATCCAAGTCCTTTCGGGAATTCGAGGATCGAGAGTTGGAGATGTCAAGGAATGTTAACATCAAGAATTCCGATATGTATGATACTGTAAAGAATGTAACTATTGCTTATCATATAAAGAAAAAGAGGTTTTTACCCTGCATGGGTTTCCTCGGGAAATATCTGTCTCTGTGTTTCTCATATATGTCAATGATGATAAAAGTGCCATTGTTTATTTCCCTGCATTATTGTGATCATCATTCAGTGTCTCTACAAAGAGTTTAAAAGAACCATAATTGTTTAAGCACGGTAACAATTGATTCACCCCCCCTCTCAGTTGTCCAACAATTGGTATTAGAGTCGGCCCCTTTTATCTAAGGGTAGATCCTAGAGCTTAAACATGTCAAGCCATGAAAGAAATTCAACCAATAAGGCCCCTCTGTTCAATGGAACAAACTTTGCCTTCTAGAAAGTTAGAATGAGAACCTACATCATGGCTTTAGGTGCAGATGTCTGGGATGTAGTAGATACTGGTTATGTAAAGCCAGTTGTGCTAGCTAATAAGGATGACAAACTAGAATTTAGCTTCAACGCTAAGGCTATGAATGCTATCTTGAGTGGGCTTGCAGAAGCATAATTCGTAAAAGTTATGCACCTAGGAACTGCCAAAGAAATGTGGGACAAACTCATTAACAGTTATGAGGGTAATGAAAAGGTAAAGGATGCAAAGCTTCAAACCTACAGAATATAGTTTGAACAACTGAAGATGAAGGAAGATGAAACTATTGGAAAATACTTTCTGAGAATAGAAGAAATGGTAAATGCAATGAAGGCACTTGGTGAAACAATTGGGGAACCTTCTTTAGTTCAAAAAATCTTGAGATCTCTCCC
>JASDQU011178425.1:4218-26358 GCA_032191745.1 Picea mariana
AAGCTAGCCGTTTTGCCAAGAATATTTAAAGAAAGAGGAAGGAGCATGAGGCCTTGCTTAAGCAACACCGGAATGAGCCTCCTTCCCTTAGGGTTTTGATTCTAGGGCCCTGCCATTGCAGCACCATAGAACCTAACTCTCTAGTCTTTAGATTTTGATCCTCCCGAGATCTTGCCCTTGCTTTTGACTCCATAATACCCTAAGGCATTGGTTTTTCTCTCCAACGTTGAGCTTGTTGTGCAAAAACAATCTTTCAAAACTCTCAAATTTGAAACCCTAACTAACCCTAACGTCTTCTAACATAGCAGAGAGTGATGACGTCATGCCTTTGTTAATCTCTTAGTTGATAGAAAATATTGTGGCTTGGTCATCCAGTGATAGAAATTGATATATTGGTGATTTTCATTGGCTAAATTGCAAAACGTTGACCTTCTTGTCTATCATACTAACCCTAGAAGAAGTTGACGTCATCTCTAGCATACCTGACGCAACAACTTCTTGTATATGAGCAATTGATGATATTTAATGCATTGATTAATTTAAGGATTGATTTTCATTAGATGCTATGTTGTTCCAGTATTTATGGACAAAGTAAGATTATATGCCATTGTCATTATTGCAAACGTTGACTTCGTCAATATTTACTGTTGTTTATGCTCATGTACATTAAATATTGATAGTCATTGATTAATGAAGTATTAACCACTATTGCATGTACTAGTGTCATTGTTGTCTTGTCTCGCAAGCAGGTGCCTCTTCTGTGGTTTTTCTTCATTTGACTATCTTCTTGGCGGTAATCTGTGAAGGGGAAACTTGTCTTAATCCTTTGAGCCCTTTTCCTTTCAAACCCCAGATTGTCAGGGATGTCTCCCTTGGGCTTAGCCACCCTAAATAGAAAGGACCTCCCCATTGTGGTGACATTGGGTGGGGTAGGTCCCTGTTACGCCAGTTTGACCCTTATCCTCTAGCTTATGACCTAAACTACAAACTGAGCGATAACAGTACGAACTATCAAATCCGTACTATACGACCACCACAAAACTATTTTTCCCTTTCCTTGAAATCTGTGCACAAAAATTTGTTATACAACCCTCAAGAAATCCGTACGGTACAGCCCTCACACTCAACGATACCCTCCTCAATTTCTGTGCTACTCGGTTGCCTTGGGAATCGTGCCCTTACACCGCAAATGTTGTCTTCTCAAGCTCGACCTCTCTCTCTTGCTCTCTCTTGTTCTCTCAACAAGAAAATGAATAATAACCCAAGAATGGCTGCGCCCTCTTGCCCTAGTCAACCTCATGAGGGAAGGTGAGGGGTTTTCTAATCTAACGGTTGAGATTAGATTAGATGAGTGGCTGAGATTTAGTGTCTCTTCACTTACCCTCACTTTAGACATAAAGTTATCCTTTTAATTTGCATCTCACAAATTAATTTGACTAGGACCCACATTAGGCACTTTCTCCCCCGTAGGTGCTTGGTACTTTATTTAATTTAATAAATTTAACATTTGGAAAGTTTTTTTTAAGGCCGTTATCTCTGCATATTTTTGGCAAGTGAGATCTGATTGAAGATTTGAATCACTGTGGCTATGAATATGGCTATGATCAAAAGTGCATGCCTATTTAGCATGATAGTTTAAGTACATTCTGATTTGGGTCAAAAGGTTGGAAAGTGCACAACAGATATAAACACATCCTTGTCACATGCTAGATTGATGCATGACCACTGTAACACGCATGTTCATACTATCACTCTACTATGATTGGCTTTTTCATAAGCATGACTTCTCTAATTATTAAAATAGTCCTTCTCCAACTCCATTTTGGGTTTAAACCTTTTTGCCTCTACTTTAACAAAGCCCTTTTCACCTCATCATGTTGAGGCTACTTCCATGAAAAGGAGATATCATTTACACCTTTTTGAACTGATTGATATGGAAAGGATAATGAAAGACTATCTTGTCTATTATCTTGTACACTTGTGAGATGCAAGTTTGGATCTCTGGTAGAGTGAACAATGCTAGTAGGGTGAGTTCCCTTGTTAAGAGGATTAACTGAAATTTTAAATGATAACTCTTACTTTCAGTAACCTCTTTCCCATTTCTAAGCTAGGCCGAGTAAATTGAAGATCTGATACAAGATTGTAACTATCATCTTGAAGATCACAAGAGATAGGATCAGCTTTTATAATGTTATTGATGCTTGATGAGTTCTTAGTTTTTCTTTTAATAAGCCTTTGGTAAGTTACATTGGCATTAACAGAATCACTGGTAAAGAAATTTGACAGCACCTTGTGCATCCTTATGTTGTGTAAAAGAGTACACAGAAGTTAACCACAATACTTTGAGTGGTGCAACCTTGTCAGGGCTGACTTTTGTAAGAACATAATTTGGGACAATGCAGTTTTTGGCCTCTTTCTTTAAGATGTACTGCTAAATCATTGCATATGGATGAATAATGTTTTATCCACAGGACAATGGGATATTCTCTTAAGGATATGAATTTACTTGAACTAACAGATTTGTTTCAAACATCTGCATGCATAGAAGATGTCTTAGACAGCGTGAGTTGGTAACTGGCTGCAAAATACAAGTATGTCTTCGACCTAAACAAGTTCACGGATACTCCATTTACTTTCAACAAGAGAGGTATGATTACTTTCTTGTCATCTTTAGGTATCCATGTCTCAATGGAATACTATCAGAAGCTCATGTGTATTTTTGCTATATGACCAAGGAAGAAGTGATCTCAGCACATACTTATTTTTTATGTGAACTAAGTCTTTCTCCCTAGTTGGAAACCTAGCTGTCTATTGGTCTTTTATCTCTGATATGAAAGACAACATATAACCCTGGGTTATTTCCTTGTTTAAAGAGTCCAACAAATTATTTTGGTAGTTGGGGTATTTTTTTTTATTTTGAGAACCCTACAGATATCTCTTTTCATGGTAATTGAGCCATTGGCACAGGAGCTCTAAAGTCTGACTCAGCTTTACATATTGAACTTGGTACTGGCACCAAGAACATCTTAAAAAGATATGACACCAGAACAGAGTCAAAGTTTGTATAGGTTCCGAGGGAGCCAATTTGCATATGACAGGAAGGCAGAGATTTTATGAGACTCAGAGGGAGCAGTCCCTGCATATGAGTTAGTCCTTGACCTATAGCAGAAATGGTAGCTTAGCAGAATCAAGGGATATTATCTTTTTTAAAAGAAATTTTTCGATTAAAAGGAAACTAGCCTAGTGCCGAGAAATACTAAAGGAAGCAGAAAAGCCTTCAGCACCTAAGGGCACTTTCAAAAGAAAGCAGAAACCAGATAAGTACTCTAGCCCTCTAGATAAATTGAATCTTGTGATTGATTCAGAACCCTCCACATTTGAAATGTGGGAAGATGTTGTGATAGAAAAGAATGATGTATGGGCAGTGTTTCAAAGACCTCGTAACAAATCAGTTGTAACCTCCAATGACCTTATAAGATAAAGCCTACAACAGATAGTTGTATTGAGGGTATATTTGTGACTCGTGAAAGAAGAGATTATCTATGACAAGATCCTTACTTCCTTCAGGATCTTTTGTTGCAATTTTTGCTTTGGATACTTCATCTGATAGATGTTAAGATTTTCTCCTTAAACAGTGAAGCTAAACAAGAGGCTATCCATGGGAAAGAATCCCATGGATTATAACAAGCTCTGAGAGCTCAGTAAGAAAGTATTGACAGAGTCTTGGGTTCATCCTTATATGAAGATTGTCCAAAATCTTCATCTGTTCCTTACAGGAAAGGAAATTTTGTATATATAGCTCAGACTAAGAGGGATCCCTTGAGCAGAAGTTGGAATGAAAGACTTGGATCTTTTACATTACTTCTTGAGCTTGATCAGGAGAAATATTTCTCTCACAAAGTAAATATGCAGTTGATGTGCTTCGCAGATTTGGCATGATGGACTGCAAATCCATGAGCACACCAATGATCTCTAATCTAAAGTAACTACAAGATCAGGTCACAGGTTCAGATCCAGAAGTTCCCACCTTATATCGGCAGATCATTGGGTTCCTGATGTATCTCGTACATACGAGGCCAGACATCTATTATGCGGTAAATGTTCTCCGCCAATTCATGTGTGAACCGAAACATTTACATATAGTTACTATGAAGCATATTCTAAGATATGTTTCAGTGGAGGTGTAATGCTTCATGGTTTTACAGATTCAGATTGGATGGGCAATACAGTGAATCGGAAGAGCACTTCCGGATATTGCTTCAGGATTCGGTTCAGAAATGATTTCCTGATCCAGCAGGAAACAGGGCTCCATAGCCCAAAGCACTGAAGAGTCAGAATACATTGTTGCAAGCAGAGAAGCAGTGTGGCTTAGGAAGCTACTCTCCAACTTGTTCAGTTCAGAGCTTGAACCCACAGTCATTCACTGTGACAATCAGAGTTGTGCAAAGCTCATCGAGAATCCAATGTTTCACGTCAGATCGAAACACATTGAGATGAGATGTAACTATGTCCGGGACATAGTTCAAAAGAACGTTCTCAGCACTTAGAATGTTCTGATGGCAAAATAGACAGCGGATATTTTTACCAAGCCACTGCCCTTGACAAAGTTTGTATACTTTCGTGACAAGCTTGGTATAGCTGAGAATGCCTCTCTTGCTAAGAGGGAGTGTTAAATTTAAAGAAGTTGCAAGAACCATTCTCCGGGAGGATGGCAAGCACCCTAGCCGAGATCTAGGGCCCCCAGTGCACCCCTGGGGTTTCTTGGTCTGAGACCAAACAATCAGTGCCATGGAAAAAGACCCTTGTAAGGGCCCCCAGTATATGACTGGGGTTCTTGGTCTGGGACCAAGCACAAAAGACCCTTGTAAGGGCCCCCAATATATGTCTGGGATTCTTGGTCTGGGACCAAGCAGAAAAGACCCTTGTTAGGCCCCCAGTATATGACTGGGGTTCTTGGTCTGGGACCAAGTAGTAAAGACCCCTGAGAGGGCCCCCAGTACATGACTGGGGTTCTTGGTCTGAGACCAAGCAGTAAAGACCCCTGAGAGGGCTCCCAATACATGACTGGGGTTCTTGGTCTAGGACCAAGCAGTTAAAGACCCCTGAGAGGGCTCCCAATACATGACTAGGGTTCTTGGTCTAGGGCCCCTGGACATGGTCCAGGATACCCATGCCTGGGGCATGGGTTGATCCTTGGTCTTGTACCTTAGTGGATAAGACCCCATAAATGTTCTGGGGCAACCTGATCCTTGATCAAGTATCTTGTTGGTGTATGACCCTCCCTAAAGGGGGACATGCCCACATGAGGGATGTATCCCATATGCAATGATGAAAAAATCAAATAGGGTCACTTTGAGAATGAATGGACAAGTATTGCCACATTGTCACCCTTGCCAAAACCCTCTTCACCTTTGCTTGTGTTTATTTGGGGTTTTTGTTTACTTGGCTTTAGGGGTTATTAATTAAATGTTTAATTTATAACATATTTAATTAATATTTATATTAATTGAATATGTTAATTTTTAATTATTATATTTACCCTAACCCCTATGTATCTAACCCCTAGCCTAGTATAATCTACCCCTCATTCACACACACTCACTTATCTGGCAGAATGATCTGAGTTTTCTCTATGTGTGGTGCAGCGTCCCTTGATGACTGTTGCTGCGGCCTCCCTTGTGACAACTTGCTGCGGCCCTCCTCTGCAAACTTTGGTTGAGGTTCCTATGGTGATTCGGCCCTCTAATCTTTTGTTTCAGCCTAGGTTTTGGCCCCCAAATTTATTGTCGTCCACCTCTGTTTTCAGGTTGCTCCGAGGGTTATAGCAGATCGGCCCCTTGAGGCTCTATTTGTGGTGATGCTATCTGTTGTGGTAGATCGGCCTTATGGCCCCTTGCTGTGGTAGATCGGCCCCTTATGGCCCCTTGCCTTGACAGATCGGGCCTCCTTTGACTAGGTCGTGGCCTCTCCTTGACATATCAGGGCTCCTTTGACTAGGTTGTGGCCTCTCCTTGACAGAACAAGCCTCCTTTGCTTGGACCGTGGCCTCTCCTCTAGATCTGGCCTCCTTTGCTTGGACCGTGGCCTCTCCTCCAAATCTGGCTTCCTTTTTTCTTGGACGTGGCCTCTCCTTCATGGATCTGAGTTTCTATCTAAACCAGTCGTGCCCCATGACTATGTATTCATGACAACCATACCCTTTGGCACATGAGATTTATCTACTGGAAAGTTATGTGGGTTCAAGGGTTTGACAACAGAATTTTTTGTGTGGCGCTTTCTCCTACTGGTGGCAAGAAAGTCCTTTCATCTCTTGGCAAGAGATCTAATCTATATGATAGATCAATGACCCTGGATTTTGCTGAGCATAAGCACTAATGGCATCTCATCTCTTATGTGTGATTGGATCTCCTTCATGGTAAGTCTTCAAGGTATGTGATTTTCTATTTTGTTCATTGGCCATATTCTTTATTTAACTTGAAATTTAATATGCTTGAGATTTGTTCCAATCTCGTCTAGATCTGATGTATATCTGATCCATAGAGATCATTTTGTGTTTTTGGCATGTATAAGATCTATATCAGCATTTAGTCTAGATCTAGATACTGATCTACTTTGTCTTCAGTTTAGATCAGAAAGAGTGTTGGATTTACACTCTCAGAAATTTATTTGTTTGTCTGCTCTGTGTTCAGCAGTCTTGTTGTCTTTATTGTTCTAAAATGAAACTTAGTTGTTATTCTAACTGAAAAATTAAGAAGTTAGTTATGCTCTGCTTTATTTCTCTACTACTAACAGTTTCTTATTTATGTTCTATTCTATACTTATTTGGGCATTCTAACATACTTATAAACATATTTTACTTGCTAAAATTTACACAAAAAAAAAATTGGTTTTTACAAAAGAAATTTTCACAAGTTTTTGTCACTTTTTGTAGCATTTCGAACAAGCTTTTGTTTGCTGAAAATTTTGCAGGTTGGTAACATTTGGGAGTGATTACAGCCTATTTGGGGCAACTACATGTCAAATATCAGCCTCCCAAAATTGGGTAACACATACCCTCTTCTTCTCTTCTCTTTCTTACATATTAAGCAAGTTTAAAGGGCTTGCATTCCTCTCTTGTAATTAATTTCTGCATTTTTTTTTCTTTTGCCTACACCTTGGAGTGAGCATGGCTAAGCCAACCCCCAAAAACGTAAGGCTAGGTTAGCATTTGGTTATTGTTTATTTTATGTGCTTAATGGTTTAAAATAATCTAAATCTAGAAATAACAATCTAATGCTAGCTTAGGCCCGTGGAAGCATAACGAATCTACATTGTATATCTTTCTCTTTCTTTTCTTTGTAAGTTATTTCCATTTAATTGCTTTGCTCTCAACTTAATAATCTTTAAAGTACTTTCTTTTATGTCTTGCAACTTACTTTATTTAAGCTTTGTATAATCTTGTAGTATCTTGTTTCAAGCATTTTAAGTTTCCTTGCAATTTCCATTTTAGTACTTCAGTTTTATAAGTCTTAATCTTTCAAGTACTTTCCTTTTGCAAGCACACTTTCTTTAAAGCACTACATTGTAATCACTTGCAATTAATCTAATCTCAACTTAATTCACTTAAGCTCAATTTACTTCCAAAGCCTAAAATTACCTAGCTTAATAGGTCACCACTTACTATTCCAACTTTTCCAACAAAAAGGGAATTTAAGGAAGAAGCGGGGGGTGCTAGATCGGGGACGGTCTCACGGCACTTGGTGTCCTCCCTGTGGAGTACTTCTTTTCCTGGATTGACCTGTGGAGCTAGGGTGTGGCCTTGTTTGCCTCACTTATTGAGCACCCAACAATTCTTTTGGTACAAGCGGGGAGAGTTCTTGGGTTGCCACTTAGTCTAGGATTTATACTTAACTTAATAACTTAATCAATCCTAAATCATTCCACTTAAACTTGGGTAATCCACATTGGTATCTTAACGGTTTATGCTTAAGTCATATTGGAAACACTTAACTTTTACATCTTTCATGAAATCTTACTTTAAGCATTTGTGGTTTGACTAAATAATCTAAAAGTTGCACTTTAGCCCTTGGAGGCCTCATTTCAACATTTAATTCTGAGCTTAAGCTGTATTTTGATATGATTGGTCTCCTCCCTTGAAGTTGCACATCCCTTGGAGGCTTCTTCATTGCTTGGAGCTTCTAATTGTATATGCCAGTGAAACTTCTCCTTGAGTTACGCATCCTTTGGAGGCACTCTTGTTTGAGATAGTTGGCTTGATGTGTTGTGGTTCACTTTATCGTTGAGCAATATCTTTTTAACCTACACATTGAACGTCATTTAGAGATTAGTGGCTAGTTAGTTGTTTTGTATCTTGCTTTGTCCATTATTGTATCATTGTATTATCATTGTTGTATCTCTTAGTTATTCTTTAGATTCTTTAACTTTGTAGATAGTTGTAAATTTTGTATGTAGCAATTCATTTTGTAATCTAATTGTAATCTTTTGTAAAACATAACCCTTTAACTTAGTTGACCCCATTACCCAACCTTAGGCACTAGTCTTAGTTGACCTAGGGAAAGGTTTGCTTGTGCATTGAAATTTAGCATTTGCATTGTTGACTCTCATATAGGCTAGGTCCCCCTAGACCTTTAACAAATTAAAATTAACTCCTCGAATGTTGATGCATGCAGCTATAGGAGACATCCTCCAGCTTACAAACCTATGAGATGTGGAATATAGCAGCTATGTGAAGTCTTACTCTCGGCTTACAAACCTGAGAGAAAGCCCTAATAAAGGATTTGTGGTTCTAGTTTGGGACAGGGGCTAGGAATGTATATGGCCTCCTCCAGATGATCATCCTGTGGAAAAGTGATCTGTTGAGTTAGGACGTGCCTGTGGCTGAGCACATGGTGAATGTGGGAAATCCCAAAAGCATTGGGCACATCATCATGAGAATAAGAACGAAGATGATGTGATGGCCTCCTCTGATCAGCAGCAGAGTTGATGAGAAGACTCCAAATGATCCTCCTGTTGGTGGCAGTGGAAAAGCAGATCTATAGAGCAGACGTGCCTATGGACGAGCATAGGTGAACGTGTGAGGACCTGGCTCATCTGTGTAATGCAGTGAATCAGGTCCATGACATCCCTATGGATGTGGCCCCTAGTGGGTGAGCACTAGTGGGTGTATCAGATCCTTTGTTATATATTGTTCAAGAGTCGGACCTACCTGTAACCCTAGTTATTATGTAAAGGGTACAGGTTGGCCCTATGTTAATATGATTAATATAAAGAAAATAATTAATAATGTGAATATTAATTATAATAAGAAAGTGTATTTGACTTAGAGAGGTCGGTCCCGTTGTGCCAATAAGACGCCCTTGCTAATTGGTCAAAGACTAATATAAGTAGGAGATGATTCTCCATTGTAGAATCATATCCTCCTCACATGTTTTGGAAATTTCAGCAAGTACTTCTCTTTGGCAAAGGTGCGCACCTCTCTTGGGCGCTAGGGTTTCTAGGGCTTAAGCACCCTCTTGTGTGCAAAGTCATTCCTGGTGGTGAAAGGTCTTTCTCTTGAAGAATATAACAAAGGATTTGGCTAGATTTTTCTCCCTTGTTTGAGAAGGGTTTCCCAGGATATATCTTGTGTACTTGTGCATGGTGTTTCTTCTTGTGATCTTGGTTGCTGCAACATTCTTGTTTATGGTTAAGACATGATGAAATTAAATGAACTACATGCTTAACCTAGCTGTTGAAAATTCAACATGGTATCAAAGCATAGGTCTTGAAAATCCCATTGCACAAGCTTTCTCCAGAACATCTACTCTCTCATTTGCAGAAATCGTACGGCCCTCCTAGAGTTTCCAGAAAATCCGCACGGCCTCCTTTTTCAGAGATGTTTCACCACTAAAACTTGGACGCTCGGGCTGAAAAAGACTTAGAACGGTATGGCCTCCTTCAGCATACCTCCAGCAAGTCTCAAAACTAAATTCCGACATTTTCAAAATTTTGACCCTAAGGGCTTCTAGGGTTTCGTCAAAATTCTGCAAAAAATTCTGAATCTTATTTCTGAAAATTTCTTGAAAGAAGCTATCATACTTAAAGGCTTATTGTTGGCAGTCATAAGCCCAACAAAACCTAAAAGTGCTAGCCTAACCTAGCCGTTAGGTTTTTCTAACCTAGTTGACAAGGGTTTGTGAAGATGAGCAATTTCATGATGGGAAGCAAGCTCAACACCAAACTCCAATGCAATGAAGACATCAACATCTCAGCACTCTTAGGTATGGTTCCTATCAATGAAAACACTTGGCTAATTGACAGTGGTGCTTCCAGGCACATGACCGATATTAGCAATCATTTAACACACTTCATTGAGAAAGAGACACATCTACATGTGGTCCTTGGAGATGATGCTAGATATAACGTGAGTGGAGTTGGAACCTCCACCTTGCAACTAGACTCAGATATGCAACTCAAACTGGTTTTATATGTACCAGGAATGAAGAGAAACCTTGTCTCTATTTCGGCTCTTGAAGACAGGTTACAAAATCACTTTCTCAAAAGGAAGAGTCCTTGCATGGCACAAAGACTCTCATATCAACTCTTCCAAAGTAATCGACATCAAAGACAACAGCCTATACAAATTGACCATCAAACCAGTTCAAGCCTTATTACATGACACTATCAACCTAAGTGAGCTATGGCATAGAAGGCTTGCTCACATTCATTATAGAGCTCTTCCAGCTCTAAGGAAAATGGTAACAGGTCTACCAGAGATCCAGATCCAACATGAAGGCGTTTGCAAAGGGTGTGCGCTTGGTAAAAATGTTAAAGGATCCTTTCCTAGCAGCGACAACAGATCCAAGGAAATCTTGAACTTGATCCATTCAGATGTATGTGGGCCAATGACCGTTGCATCCCTAAATGGGTACTTGTACTATGTACTATTCATAGATGACCACTCCAGAAAAACCTGGATCTACTTTATGAAGAACAAGGATGGAGTCCTTGCCAAATTCCAAGAATTCAAAGCTCAGGTTGAAAACTTGACTGGAAGAAAAATCAAAGTATTGAAATCAGATAATGGAGGAGAATACACCTCAAAAGAATTCATCAATTTTTGTATTAAAGCAGGGATCAAGAGGGAGCTCACACTGTCGTAAAAACCTCAACAAAATGGGTTTGCTGAAAGGAAGAACAGAACCATCATTGAAGTTGTTGTCGCAAGAGTTGGTTCTGGGCTGTAACAGAGCCAAGCCTTAGCACATTTTAAATGAAAAAATAAGTTATCATTCAAAACTTGATTTGGGTTGCGTGCAAGTAAATTCCGAGACAACCACGAACCACTTTTGATTAGAAGCTACCCCTTCCAACTCGAGAGGGATCTTTCGAATATATGTTACGATAGGATGTTCAATAAGATTAACAATGGTAGATCTGCGGGTAACAGAAAGTTTTGAGGTTTTTAGGGTTGATGGGTTGGACTGGAAAGTAGTCCATTGGGCATGGAGTCAAATGATCAAGCAAGTAATAAGAATGTTTCGACAATGGAAATCCATGGAGCAGAGGCGAGGTAGAAGTTGATTACAAAGAGAAGGATTTATAAAAGTATGGCAATAGAATAAAGAGAAAACATATTAATACACAAGGAGCACTTAGTGATGAGTGAATTCCAAGCATAAATCAGTGGAAAGAGATGGTTGGGACAGAGCATCTAACAAAGGATGAATTATGAATCTTGATCTCTGCAAGAAACAACCTATAACCAGTCTGCAACAGAGCATCTAACAGAGGATGAATTCTATTACAAAACAATTACAAACTGAGAAGAAAATATAGATGGAGTGATATTGAAACTAAGAAAATGGACAAACTCTGCAAACAACATCACAAGAATCTCTTATATGGATAAAACATGCTTCTGCAATCTTTTATTCAACTGAAAATGAAAGCTACAGCCCAGGAGTACTACTCCTGTCACTTTCTCCCCCTCTAATTTTACAAATATTCCTCATATATGTATTGAGGTCGAAATCCTCTCTAATCTAAAAGATAACAACAGTTAAAACCAATTCTTGAAACTTTCTGCCATAGAAAATGGGGCAAACTACTGAAAACTAGGGCAGCGGTTATGGCTTTGTATCTCTCAAATCGCGACAGCTGCATATAAATTGAAAGAGGCTTTTGTGCATCTGTTTATTCTGAGCAAAAACCTCTCTCAATTCCCTGAGACCCCTTTTCATTTTTCCCAAATCTACATTTAACAAACATGTGTCAAAACAAGAAAATATGAAATCCAAAAATTAGGGCTCAAAGATGGATTCGATTCTCCCAATCTGTGACACCTGTAGGAAAACTGAAAGAGGCTAATGATCTCTGATGTGTTAGGCACAAAATCCTCCAACCATTTCTCAAAATGATACTCTAGTCGCTCAGAATTCTCATTTGAAAATGATGACTCAGCACAGTAAAAATGCCACATTTCTGAAAACGAACCTCATCTTGCGGGGGACTTTTGACTACCTTACGAAGCTCAAAATGAAATTATGAAGACACCACTGGACAGCTTAGGATTTGTAGATGTCAATCAACTATTCGAACACAAAAAACGGCATCTCCACGACAGAGAAAATTGTGTTTTTCTAAAGCAGTTTTGCATATGACTGCAGTCTCGATTTCGGGTTTTCGAGATTCGGGGAAACGAAGCAGTGGTTATCAAAATCTTCACGTCGGCCAAATCCTCGATGGCCAAATCCCCGAAATAGATTTTGGCTTTTACATTGCACTCTTTCAGGCCTTCAGGTTTCATGTCCTCAAGAGTTATGACATGCAAGGAATCCCGAATCACGAAATCACGATGGGATTAATTAGACGATAATCATTTGTTTTAATCTCTTAATTAATCACGATTAGCAATTAATCTTTAACCTTTCATGGATTCAAGTGTCGGGACTTCGATAATACTTGACGCGAGAAATCCCGAATCGCGAAATTGCGATAAGATTTATTAACGTTAATCTTTCTTAATCTTTAGTTGACCTGGCTTATCCTTTAATACTTTAGTGAATTTGGGGATCAGGGCTGTAGTTATTAAAATATCTACGTCAACCAAATCCCTGACGACAAAAAACCCGGACTCATGAGCTTTTTCTCCATGTGGCTTAATGCTCAGTGTATGCGGTCGTTCCACTGCCAATGCTTCCATTCATTCTCCTTGTGACTCAACGCTCGAACATATGGTACATTTCTTTGATTCTCACGTGAACCCTGTCTTTGGATTTTTCGTGAGTTGGCTTGTGACTGTTATACTGTTGTGGCATTTGGGGCTGATTTCGGCATTATTTCACTGAAGATGAAAGGTAGAGAACATTCAGTGATGCACGTGACAGACAGATGGTCGTTTTCTCATATCTACACTTTTGGTAGTTAAACACTATAAATTTTTTCTCTCCCAAGTTACCGAAAGCCAAAATTTCAATATTGTTACAACAAAGGCTTCATCTAGAGATGGTGCTTTCCTGTAAAGCGCCAAGAACAGTAGACCACGTGCCTTCATCCATTGGGCGACCTGAAATCATCCTTATCAAACTCTGAACTCTGTCATTTTACTTGCACCTTTCCGAAACAAAAAACCGCTTGTGCATTCATTGGGCTATGGAGTCGTAATGCTTTAAAACAAAACCATACTGGATTCCAAACTAAATCGAAAAAATACTGAAAACCATTGATGTACTCTAGTGCTCAAAGTCAATCTTATTTATATACATCACCTACTCTAACCGATATCGCTGCTTTGTTCAAGTATAGGAAAACTTCCAAATCAACCAAGCGAGTATCCGACTCACAAACTTAATTATACTTCCATCTTTGAGCAAAAGGATGACAGAAGCAGCTGCAAATTTCAAAACATGCCCTGGGAGCAGGTACTTACAGTTTTGAAATTCAGACTTCAAGAAGTCGGAAATAAAAAATTCAGTCCCCCATTTTGACTCCATATAAAGTGCTACTGGATCATAAAAGTCACATAGAAATACCTCATTTTGATGTTGTTCCAACTTACTGAAATGTTGTTGCTTGCTGCCTTTACTGATCTGAATGTTAAATGTGGACTGCTCAATATTTGTTGGGGAAACATGCATGATCAACTGTTGATCTGAATCTGTCTGCTCTCTTTCATCATATCCCTGTAATCTGAATTCATCACTATGATATGTTGGCCTATTACAACTGACAATTTTTAAGAGAGAAGAAGAGATATGTTCTTTATTTCCTACATTACTGTCTTGATAATGATCAAATGAAAACCGAGTTTGAAAATATGCATCATGAAAAAATTTCTGATCACCCTCTCCAACAATGATATCTTTAGAGCATGTATCAAAGTTAAAAGGATCTTCATTGGACTCTTGAACAATAGATTCATATCTATTTTCAACCCTAGCATTCATACTTTTATGATCATCTCTTAGTTGATAAATAGGATTTGATGAAATTTCATTAAACAACAAATCTTTAAAATCCACTTCATCATCACTATATTTCTCGAATACTGGAAAATCGGAATAAAATCCTAAAGGTTTCTGGATAGAAAAATCAACAATCTGATCTTGAAACAGATTTCAAAAAATATCATTGTCTTCTTCATCATCAGCAGCCTTTACATCAAAATCTAAATCATTCTCGAACACCAAACATTCTTCAGGATGGTTAAACATGACAACCACCTCTTTTTCATGAAACAAAACAGAGTCTACAAGATCTTCAAGACTGTGTGGATGATGCAGGTCTGTGTAAGCAGGGGTTGCAACATGACTGTTCAGAAGCAGATCTCTCTTCTTCTGTTAAAGGAGGAGGTGGTCTGTGCAATTTCTGGATCAAGCAACTATTGTTTTCTTTCTCTTCTACAGGTTGACCATGATGTTGAATATCTTCTTCTTGAATGCGATCACAAGAGCTATCATATCCTACTTTTTTATCAGCCAACTCTTCTTCATACTGATTATCTTCATCAACTTGAGAATTTTTTGATATTCCTTCCTCCTCTTCAAGAAGATGTGTTTGATCTATTTGTCTTATGAATTTTATATTACAGCAATCTTCAAAAAGTATTTCAGCTGAATAGATTCTTTTACAATGCTGATGAAAAAGTATGTGAAAATCTTTCAATGAAGAAATACTGGAATGAAGTAAAGATTTATACCAGAGTCTAGCATCTCTTTTCAACGAAAACATAAACAGTTTCATGAGGACATATTCATGATGTATATTTAATTCATCCATGAGCTTGTGGAATTCAAACAAGTATTGAGCGGGATTGTCGTCCGCATATTCTCCAAATTTAGGAAGGACATCTTACCAAACTTTAATGTCTGGAACAGTGTTTGGAAAACCATAAACATTTGTAAAGTCTAGAGGAGCAAACCTTGCAGCAATCCGAGCGGCGAACGAATCCGACATTTTGAGACCAATGGAGTCGCCAATGAATCATGTAGAGTCTTCGAACCAAGGAGTCGCCAGGTGAATGATCACAGCCAATTGAATGCCTATCCCTTGTTCACCATCAAGCAATAGATCTGAATTTTTTGTCGTATCCCGGGGAAGATAACTTCGTTCCTCCGTCCCCGACAGCGGCACCAGAAAATGTTGTCGCAAGAGTTGGTTCTAGGCTATAACAGAGCCAAGCCTTAGCACATTTTAAATGAAAAAATAAGTTATCATTCAGAACTTGATTTGGGTTGCGTGCAAGTAAATTCTGAGATAACCATGAACCACTTTTGATTAGAAGCTACCCCTTCCAACGCGAGAGGGATCTTTCGAATATATGTTACGATAGGATGTTCAATAAGCTTAACAATGGTAGATCTGCGGGTAACAGAAAGTTTTGAGGTTTTTAGGGTTGATGGGTTGGACCGGAAAGTAGTCCATTGGGCATGGAGTCAAATGATCAAGCAAGTAATAAGAATGTTTCGACAATGGAAATCCATGGAGCAGAGGCGAGGTAGAAGTTGATTACAAAGAGAAGGATTTATAAAAGTATGGCAACAGAATAAAGAGAAAACATATTAATACACAAGGAGCACTTAGCGATGAGTGAATTCCAAGCATAAATCAGTGGAAAGAGATGGTTGGGACAGAGCATCTAACAAAGGATGAATTATGAACCTTGATCTCTGCAAGAAACAACCTATAACCAGTCTGCAACAGAGCATCTAACAGAGGATGAATTCTATTACAAAACAATTACAAATTGAGAAGAAAAGATAGATGGAGTGATATTGAAACTAAGAAAATGGACAAACTCTGCAAGCAACATCACAAGAATCTCTGATATGGATAAACATGCTTCTGCAATCTTTTATTAAACTGAAAATGAAAGCTACAGCCCAAGAGTACTACTCCTATCACTTTCCCCCCTTCTCATTTTACAAATATTCCTCATATATGTATTAAGGTCGAAATCCTCTTTAATCTAAAAAATAACAACAGTTACAACCAATTCTTGAAACTTTCTGCCATAGAAAATGGGCCAAACTGCTGAAAACTAGGGCTGCGGTTATGGCTCTGTATCTCTCGAATCGCGACAACTGTGTATAAACTGAAAGAGGCTTTTTGTGCATCTGTTTATTCTGAGCAAAAACCTCTCTCAGTTCCCTGAGACCCCTTTTCATTTTTCCCAAATCTGCATTTAACAAACATGTGTCAAAACAGGAAAATATGAAATCCGAAAATTAGGGCTCGAAGATGGATTCGATTCTCCCAATCTGTGACACCTGTAGGAAAACTGAAAGAGGCTAATGATCTCTGATGTGTTAGGCACAAAATTCTCCAACTGTTTCTCAAAATGATACTCCAGTCGCTCAGAATCCTCATTTGAAAATGATGACTCAACACAGTAAAAACGCCACATTTCTGAAAACGAACCTCATCTTGCGGGGGACTTTTGACTGCCTTACCAAGCTCAAAATGAAATTATGAAGACACCACTGGACAGCTTAGGATTTGTAGATGTCGATCGACTATTGGAACGCAAAAAACGGCCTCTCCACGGCTGAGAAAATTGTGTTTTTCTAAAGCCATTTTGCATATGACTGGAGTCCCGATTTCGGGTTTTCGGGATTCGGGGAAACGAAGCGGTGGTTATCAAAATCTTCACGTCGGCCAAATCCCCGATGGCCAAATCCCCAAAATAGATTTCGGCTTTTACATTGCACTCTTTCGGGCGTTCGGGTTTCATGTATCATGTCCTCAAGAGTTATGACATGCAAGGAATCCCGAATCGCGAAATTGCGATGGGATTAATTAGACGATAATCATTTGTTTTAATCTCTTAATTAATCACGATTAGCAATTAATCTTTAACCTTTCGTGGATTTAAGTGTCGGGACTTCGATAATACTTGACGCGAGAAATCCCGAATCGCGAAATTGCGATGAGATTTATTAGCGTTAATCTTTCTTAATCTTTATTTGACCCGGCTTATCCTTTAATACTTTAGTGAATTCGGGGATTGGGGTTGTAGTTATTAAAATATCTACGTCAGCCAAATCCCCGACGGCAAAAAACCCGGACTCGTGAGCTTTTTCTCCATGTGGCTTAATGCTCGATGTATGCAGTCATTCCACTGCCAATGCTTCCATTCATTCTCCTTGTGACTCAACGCTCGAACATATGGTACATTTCTTTGATTCTCACATGAACCCTGTCTTTGGATTTTTCGTGAGTTGGCTTGTGACTATTATACTGTTGTGTCATTTGGGACTGATTTCGACGTTATTTGACTGAAGATGACAGGTAGAGAACATTCAGTGATGCGCGTGACAAACAATGGTCATTTTCTCATATCTACACTTTTGGTAGTTAAACACTATAAAATTTTTCTCTCCTAAGTTACCAAAAGCCAAAATTTCAATATTGTTACAATAGAAACAACTAAAGCAATGATACATGATCAGAGTCTACCAATGACTCTATGGGCAGAAGCATGTATGACTGCAGTATATGTTCAAAACTGTAGCCCTCATCAGACCCTAAAAAACATTACTCCAAAAGAAGCATTCACTAAAGTGAAACCTGAAATCGGAAACTTCAGAATATTTGGATGTCCAGTGTACCTTCATGTACCTAAAGAAAAGAGGTCCAAACTAGAACCTTTAGGAAAGAAAGGTACTTTTGTAGGATACAGTGAATCCTCAAAAGCATACCGAATGTACATACCAGAACAAAGACAAATTGAAGTAAGCAGAGACGTCACCTTTGAAGAAGAAGTAGCCTTCCAGAAATCCAGAGAAGCTCAGATGGAAATAGATGGTGAAACAATACCTCCTCCTCATTCAGAAATTAAGAGGGAGATAGATATTGTTCCAAATGAGCCTACAGCACAAATTGATCCAGCTCCTCCACCAGATTCGGTTGCCCCAAGTAATGTACCTAAAGACGTCACTATTGGATATATAAGACCTGCTTGGGCACGCCAAACATTAGAAGAAGCAGAAAGACATAAAGCTCCACATGGAGCAATTAGAGAAAGCAAGAGACCTAAGAGATTCTCTAGCTACCTTTCAGCTATGACTCACATTATTGATTCAAAACCAACCTGTCATGGGGAAGCCTCAGGTGAACAAGTATGGCAAGATGCCATGACTGAAGAATATCAATCTATACTAAATAATGATGTATGGGATGTTGTCCCAAGGCCAGAAGGGAAGTCTGTAGTAACTTCTAAATGGATTTACAAAATCAAACATGCTGCTGATGGAAGCGTTGAAAAATATAAAGCAAGATTTGTGGCCAGAGGGTTCTCACAAACAAAGGGAGTCGACTATGACGAGACTTTCGCACCAGTAGCCAGATATACCTCCATTTGATCCATCACTGCTCTAGCTGCTTCCATGGGCTGGAAGCTACATCAGATGTATGTAAAGACAGCTTTTCTCAATGACGAAATTGAGGAAGAAGTCTACATTGAACAGCCAGAAGGTTTCGTTATACACAACGAAATATCTCATGTTTACGGATTGAAGAAAGCCCTATATGGCTTAAAACAAGCCCCACGTGCTTGGTACGAGAAAATGGATGGTTTCCTAATAAGTTTGGGTTTTAATAAAAGCTCAGTCGACCCAAACTTATATTATAGCATTAATGGAAACGAATGTTTGATTCTAGTCCTTTATGCGGATGATCTTTTCATCACCGGCTTAGAAAGACTCATTGTTGGATGTAAACAGGCATTAACTGCCAAATTTGAAATAAAGGATTTGGGCCAAATGCATTACTTCTTGGGACTAGAAGTATGGCAGAGATCACACGAGATTTTCCTAAGCCAAGGAAAATATACTTTGGAGATTCTGAAAAGATCCAAATGACAGATTGTAAATCCATGCCAACCCCAATGTTAATGGATCTGAAGAAGATGAATGATACTGATTTCGAAGACGTAGATCCACATTTATATCGACAACTTATTGGATCCTTGATGTATCTGGTTAACACCAGACCAGACATTTGCTATGCAGTAAATGTACTTAGCCAGTTTATGAGCCAACCAAAACAGACACATTGGATAGCTGCCAAACACGTATTAAGATACTTACATGGCACTATTGGTTATGGTCTAAAATATGCAACAAAAGTGGATCTAAGACTGGAAGGGTATGCTGATGCAGATTGGGCAGCAAGTGCAGTAGACAGAAAGAGCACCTTGGGAAGTTGTTTCACCCTAGGTTCACCCATGGTTTCCTGGTGCAACAGAAAACAAAGCTCTGTGGGTTTGAGTACGGCAGAGGCAAAATACATTGCACTAAGTGTAGCAGTTCGTGAAGTTGTTTGGCTTCGCAAACTCTTGACAGATTTGTTTGAAAATGAGATGGATCCTACCACCATTCATTGTGACAACTAGAGTTGTGTGAAGCTCTCAGAGAATCCAGTATTTCATGACAAATCAAAACATATTGAAATTAAGTACTGCTATATCAAAGATATGGTATAGAGGAAGACAATACATGTTCAGTATCTTTCCACCCATGAACAAATTGTTGATATCTTCACTAAACCACTTGCCAAGACAAACTTCGCGTATTCCCGTGAGAAGCTTGGCCTGATGGAGAATGCCTCCCTAGCTGAGAGGGAGTGTTGATGAATGCAGCTATAGGAGACATCCTCCACAAACCTGTGAGATGTGGAATATAGCAACTATGTGAAGACTTACTCTCAGCTTACAAACCTAAGAGAAAGCCCCTAATAAAGGGTTTGTGGTTCCAGCCTGGGACAGGGGCTAGGAATGTATATGGCCTCCTCCATGACGTGAGAGAGAAGATCTCCAGATGATCATTCGATGGAAAAGCGATCTGTTGAGTTAGGACGTGCTTGTGGCTGAGCACATGGTGAACGTGGGAAATCACAAAAGCGTTGGGCACATCATCATGAGAATAAGAACAAAGATGATGTGATGGCCTCCTCTGAACAGCAGCAAAGTTGATGAGAAGACTCCAGATGATCCTCCTGTTGGTGGCAGTGGGAAAGCAGATCTATAGAGCAGACGTGCCCATTGACGAGCATAGGTGAACGTGTGAGGACCTGGCTCATTTGTCTAATGCAGTGAATCATGTCCATGGCATTCCTATGGATGTGGCCCCTAGTGGATGAGCACTAGTGGGTGTATCATATCCTTTGCTATATATTGTTCAAGAGTCAGACCTACCTGTAACAATAGTTATTATGTAAAGGGTACAGGTCAACCCTATGTTAATATGATTAATATAAAGAAGATAATTAATAATGTGAATATTAATTATAATAATAAATATAATAATAAAGTGTATTTGACTTAGAGAGGTCGGCCACGTTGTGCCAATAAGACGCCCTTGCTAATTGGTCAAAGACTAATATACGTAGGAGATGATTCTCCATTGTAGAATCATATCCTCCTCACATGTTTTGGAAATTTCAGCAAGTACTTCTCTTTGGCAAAGGTGCGCACCTCTCTTGAACGTTAAGGTTTCTAGGGCTTAAGCACCCTCTTGTGCGCTAAGTCATTCTTGGTGATGAAAGGTCTTTCTCTTGAAGAATATAGCAAAGAATTTGGTTGGGTTTTTCTCCCTTGTTTGAAAAGGGTTTCCAAGGATATATCTTGTGTACTTGTGCATGGTGTGTCTTCTTGTGATCTTGGTTAATGCAACATTCTTGTTTATGGTTAAGACATGATGAAATTAAATGAACTACATGTTTAACCTGTTATCCCCGATTTCTAGGGATAACTAGGAGATCATGTCTCGAGTCCCACAGGTCCTAGACATGGAGTATCGAGAACAGGATTGACCTGAGTAATGGCCCTGGAGGGCCCATCTTTCTTCTTCTTCATCAGACTTGTCCTGTCAGCAGCAGCAGCATCCATCACCTTCGGCTTGGGCCTATATCGGAGAAGACTCTTGCTCCATGAGGTAATTGGTCCAGGTATCATGGTATGTGTCATGTTTGATCATTATAACTTTTAGATATATGCATCAGATTCCTTTCATTTCTGACGACTGCTTGGATCTTACACTAACCCACTTGACCATGGTTGGGGGGATTAACGGGGTAACCTAGCAAGCTTGTATCCATAGGTTTTGGTTAGCCACCAGGGGGAATTTTGAAGAGCCATCGTCCGCTCCCATCATATTATCACTTTTACATCTTATCTCCCACTCATCCATCGCATTCCCCTAGTCCGGACATTAGGATGACCTATTTGTGGGGTTACACCTTGTCCTGTGGGAAGAAGGGGCTAAAGGCCCGGGGGGTAAAAGCAGTTGGTACGAGATAAAAGCCATAAAAAATAAAACCTAGATATGCCTCGCCCAGGGATCCCCGAGAAGGCAATAAAAGGCCACTCAATAAGAAACAAGAGGGACCCGAACAAAGATAATAAAACAAGACCTGACCAAGAGGATGGGGGGTCTCATCACGAGCCAGCCCATTATGTTCATAGGTACCTAGCAGTATGACATTGCCATTATCTGGTTACCACGTCAGGGCAGTGACCTTTGGTTGCATGGCCAAGGGAAAGGGGGTCTCATCACGAGCCAGCCTTATCGTTCCTGTGAAAGTACTCGTGGGTAACACTGTCAACTATGGTCACCACGCCAAGGCAGTGTCCTCTAGTTGGACCTTGAAATAAATAAAAGA